>MVJL01006800.1:0-12055 GCA_002156465.1 Macrocentrus cingulum | reverse complement strand
GACCAATTAGAAGCCTTTCATCAAGAGAAAAAAAACATTTTTCGAAATTTAGTTTTTTTGATTTCCCGGCTACGGATGAAGAGCTACAGGAAATTTTACTCAACATAATTTGTAGGAAATTAAATTTTGAATAATTTATAAAGAGTAACATTTTTTGATATCTCCCTTATTTCGCGAGATATCGAGGAAAAACGAAATCGTCGAAAAAACACTAAAATAACGCTAATTTCGTGGCTCTAATAGCTTATTATTGTATATAATCGATAATTAGACCAATTAGAAGCCTATCATCAAGAGAAAAAAAACATTTTTCAAAATTTAGTTTTTTTGATTTCCCGGCTACGGATGAAGAGTTACAGGAAATTTTACTCATCATAATTTGTAGGAAATTAAATTTTGAATAATTTATAAAGAGTAACATTTTTTGATATCTCCCTTATTTCGCGAGATATCGAGGAAAAACGAAAAATCACAATTTCCGACCGAAGCGCCACCTCGCGGTAAATTGCCGAACTAATTTTTTCAACAAATTTCCGACTTTTTCATGAAAAATTTAGTTCTGCAATCCACCGCCACATGGCGCTGCGGTCACCCAAAATAGAATAGTCGCGAAAAATTCTGCAAGATGGCGCCACAGGTACTGAAGTTGAATTTTATTTGAAAAATTTATTAAAAAAAAAGAATTGCAATTAAAAAAAAATCATTTTATCACAAAAACAGAATACCGCCCGCGGGGCTCGAACTCGCGCCCTCGGACTTCGCGCGCAGACACTTTGTCCGATAGACCACACTGTCCTTCCGTTGAAATGCGTTATTTGTTATATTTGCCTTACACATTTCATTAATTTTTTAGACCACACTGTCCTTCCGTTGAAATGCGTTATTTGTTATATTTGCCTTACACATTTCATTAATTTTCCAAAAAAAAAAAATTTTTTTCGTAATTTGAGCGCCGCATAATTGTTTTTCCAAATGTAATTAATAATAATACATTGGAAAATTATTTATTTAACGAACGGAGCAGGTTATATGGCCAAAAAATCCGAATTTTTTTCATCACGAAAAAACGCGAAAATATCGCGAATTCCGTCGTTTATACAGCTTTCTACTGTACATAATTGATAAACCAACTAATTTACTGCCATTAATCACGAGAAAAAAAAGATTTTTCGAAATTTAGTTTTTTAGATTTCAGCTTTCTACTGTACATAATTGATAAACCAACTAATTTACTGCCATTAATCACGAGAAAAAAAAGATTTTTCGAAATTTAGTTTTTTAGATTCTCTGGCTACGGATGAAGAATTACAGAAAATCTTACAAATCATAATTTGTAGGAAATTTAATTCTGAATAATTTATAAAGAGTGACATTTTTCGATATCTCCCTTATTTCGCGAGATATTGAGGAAAAACGATCAATTTGTCGGAGAAAATTAGTTCCGCAATTTACCACCAGGTGGCGCTGCGGTCGCAAATCGTGATTTTTCGTTTTTCCTCGATATCTCGCGAAATACGAGAGATATCGCAAAATGTTACTCTATATAAATTATTGCAAATTAAATTTCCTACAAATTATGTGGAGTAAAATCGATATCTCGCGAAATACGAGAGATATCGCAAAATGTTACTCTATATAAATTATTGCAAATTAAATTTCCTACAAATTATGTGGAGTAAAATTTTCTGTAGCTCTTCATCCGTAGCCGGAAAATTAAAAAAACTAAATTTCAGAAAATGTTTTTTTTCTCTTCATTAAAGGCTTCTAATTAGTTGGATTAATAATTATTTCTTCATCCGTAGCCGGAAAATTAAAAAAACTAAATTTCAGAAAATGTTTTTTTTCTCTTCATTAAAGGCTTCTAATTAGTTGGATTAATAATTATATACTATAAAAAGTTGTTTAATCCATAAATATAGCGTTATTTTAGTGTTTTTTCGACGCTGAAAAAATCCGATCTTTTTTAAAACACTAAAATAACGCTATATTTATGGATTAAACAACTTTTTATGGTTTAGCGTTATTTTAGTGTTTTTTCGACGCTGAAAAAATCCGATCTTTTTTAAAACACTAAAATAACGCTATATTTATGGATTAAACAACTTTTTATGGTATATAATTATTAATTCAACTAATTAAAAGCCTTTAATGAAGAGAAAAAAAACATTTTCCGAAATTTATTTTTTTAGATTTTCTGGCTACGGATGAAGAATTACAGAAAATCTTACTGATCATAATTTGTAGGAAATTTAATTCTGAATAATTTATAAAGAGTGACATTTTTCGATATCTCCCTTATTTCGCGAGATATTGAGGAAAAACGAAAAGTGACAATAGAACAATGAAAAATTAGTTCCTCGCGCCGACCGCAAGATGGCGCCACACGTCTAAAAATCTTATTTCGCGAGATATTGAGGAAAAACGAAAAGTGACAATAGAACAATGAAAAATTAGTTCCTCGCGCCGACCGCAAGATGGCGCCACACGTCTAAAAATCTACGTTTTTCCTCAAAAAACCGGGGAAAAACGCTTTTTTATGCAGTTTTTTATACTGAATTTTGTTTAACAATTAATTTGCTATTTTTTAAGCAACTCCCCAATGCTCTACTATGAAATTAATTTTCGAAAAAATGAGAAGGGTCCCCCCTTCTCATTTTTCAATTCTGTTTTTCGTGATTTGTGGCTGAAGTTTGATAGTTACAGAAAATTTTACTGAACGTTTTTTATAGGAAATTTGATGGCCAATAATTTTTTAAGAGTAATAATTTTTGATATACGCCTTATTTATCGAGTTATCTTCAAAAAACCGTTACCAATTTTAGTTTTTTCGTGATATCTCGGTAAATACGCAAGGTATTGCATGATTACATTTAACATAAATTGTAGAAAATTTAATTTTCTATAAAAAACGTTAAGTAAAATTTTCTGTAACTATTGATCCGTAGCCACTATTTCTGAAAAACTAAATTGTTAAAAAACATTTTTTTTCATCATTTAACCGTTAATTAATTAGTCAAATTACCTAAAACACGTGTTATATCATATAAAAGATGTTGTATAAGATAAACAACGCGAATTTGTAAAAAAAAAAAAATTACTCGCCCCAGACTCGAACCCGCGGCCTCAGGGGTCGCGCGCGAGCATTTAAACCTCTTGGCCATCATGCATTCTTTTTGATGTGCAACAATATTCATATATCAACAAAACACTTCATGCATTTAAAAAAATTTTTCTATATTTTTAGCGCGGTGCAATTGTTTTCTTTTTTAATTATAAATTAAGAAAAAAATATTTTATTTTGCTACTATGGTGCAATTGTTTTCTTTTTTAATTATAAATTAAGAAAAAAATATTTTATTTTGCTACTATGGATCAAGGTCGAATTGGCAAGGACGCAGACGTGTACCGTATACCGTATAGTCCGTATACCGTGTACCATGTACCGTATGCACGGCAATAGACACAGTCTTATTCCGAGAACCGCTGACTGCTCAACTATAAGCACTCTTGAGCCTTTCCTGTCCGTATACCGTGTACCATGTACCGTATGCACGGCAATAGACACAGTCTTATTCCGAGAACCGCTGACTGCTCAACTATAAGCACTCTTGAGCCTTTCCAAGCACGCTCGACGCCGCCGAGTGACGGCGTCATGAATGTGTCCATGAAAATACACATCCAATCACAGACACATGAGTACGTTAATTTAGCCAAATTTTGGATTAAAGTCACGAAAATACAGATCCCCTATCGCCGCGTGTTGGAGGGAAAAATGGCAGGTAACGACCCAACAACAATAATAAAAATGTTAAATGAGTTTAGTTCCACTGATCGACGAAAAAGTGATGTATCCCTGCGATTATCTGGATCATCTGTGACCCCTTTGAAGCGAAAAAGAGACGCGGGTGATTCGCCCGAGAGTGTAGCAGTGCCAACAAGTCCGTGGGAATGGAGGCGTCTAAAGGGCGAGGTATAATCCAAACTAATCAACAAATTCTAAATACTATCCAACTAAAAAATCCCCTATTGCAGGTGGTTTCGCTGCGCACGAGACTGTCTCACCAGGAGGCAACAGTTCAGCAATTGAACAAAATCCGTCGCGAGATGGAAGAAGTATTTCAAAAGGATAAAAACATCATGGAAATGCAAGCGGAACTGGACAAACAGACAATCAAGCAACTTGAGCTACGCGTAGAGACAGCACGAAAAAACTGTCATGAAGCACGGGAGGCAACAAGTCGACTAGAAAACGAAATGTTTGAGATGAAAATGACCCTGTCACAAAAAATCGCGTCACTAACCGATGAAAATTTCAAACTAATTCAACAACAGCGACAGCAAGCTGCCAATATTCCTTGTGAAAAGCCTCAAACTCCACCTGAAGAAAATTCCGAACTTGCGATTCAAATAGAACTGATGAAAAAGCGAATTACCGAATTGGAAGAAAAATTAAAAGAAGCCTGGATTTCCGAGAAAAATTATGAAATCCAAAAGATCGAACTTACAAATGCCAAGATAACAATTGAAAAACTCGAATGTGAGCGAGAATCTTGGGAAAAAGATGGTGCATTATTGACACCAATAGCTCGAGTTAATGAACTTGAAAAAGAATTAAAGAATGCATGCGAAACAATTTCATCAATGCGTGAAACAATCAAGGGAAAGCTTCTGCTGGAGGAGCAAATGTCGAATTTAATGCAACGAGTGGAACATACGGAAAAAATCGAGCATCAAGTGGCAAATCTGGAGATAAAATGTGCAGATTTAATGAGTAAACTGCATGAATATGAATCACTGGGTATAGGAAACGGTCCATTGGCTTTGAAACGTGAAATTTATCGTCTGCAGCAGTCTGAGGCAGTGTTAGTCGCTGAAGAGGGTCAATTGCGATCTCAAATGGATGCTCTGCAACGGGAGAATCAACTATTACAGCGGAATTTCGAGGAATCAAAGAAGCTCGCGACTGATCTGACAGCGTCGACAGATCGATTGAACAAGCTTGTTGGTAGGCTGCAAAAAAAAGTATTACTTGTAACACGTGAGCGAGACAATTATCGACAGCAATTGGATCTGTACGAGAAGGAAATGTCGACGTCTGAGAGTGCAAATAGCAACAACGAACGACTGGCAGCACTAGAACGTGCTCTGGAGGATTACCGAAATATGGTGGCACGATTGGAGTCGGAATTGGGCACTTCCGACGGCATCTCATGGCGCGAAGAGTGCCAACGACTGCGAGAAGAGGTCGATCAGCTCAAAGGCAATCTTGAGCATCGTGCGTTGAAGGGTGATTTCAATACAAATGCACGGATTTTACATTTTAAAATGAATCCCGCGGCAATTGCTGCTCGTGAAGCTGAAGAGAAAATGGCTGCACTGCTGCGTGAACTCGAGGAATTGCGAACAGCAGCTGTTACCTTTGGTGCTGCGACTTCAACCTTTTCATTTCATGCTCAGGAAATGGCGGAATTGAAGCAAACGCATGAGATAAAAATTGCTCGATTAAAGGAGGCATTTAAAGCCTCATCTCAGGAGTATCGTCAGGCGTGCTATCAACTTTTTGGCTGGAGAGTTGATCGAACTAAAGAGGGAAGGTACAAATTATCGAGTCAATATGCCGAGTCACCTGATGACTTCTTGTTCTTTCACGTTGGTGAGGGGGTTGATCTTCTTGAAACTGCATTCTCAGAAACTCTTGGACCTTTGGTTGAACGTCATCTAAAAATTCAACACAGTGTACCCATGTTTTTAAATGCTGTACAGACTGAATTGTTCAATCAACAAACTATGGTTACTAATCAGATGTAGAGTACAATTTTTATTTGGTATAAAAAATCGAATAAATAGACACGCTTAAGCATAATATTTGGTTTTTTTTTTTAAAAAAAGAGGTTTTTGAGCGATTAAAAAATTATTTAAATAGAAAAATTTTGCGTCGTAAATTTTTATGGGGAAAAAGTTGATTAAAATTTTTTTATTTTCGAGATATTTGAAAAATGTAAATTTTCAAAAATTTGAAATATCTTAAAAATGAAGCAAAATATTGAAAAAATTTATTCTATATTTTTTGTAGGAAATTTCATTTTCTATCATTTCATTCGAATAACATTTTTCATTATCTCGCTTCGTTACCGAGTTATCATTAAAAAACTAAAAAACAAAAATTCATGTAAACCGAAAAATCTGCAAATGAGTACTTTTAAAACTAGTTAATCAATTACATAACTCAAATATGTGAGAATAAAATATGATTTGAATTAATATTCACTCCTAAAAATTCATGACGCAAAGGTTTTACATTTTTTTTCCTACTCCATCTCTCAATAAGCATTAATTAATTAATTGATTAAATTTTACCATTCCAGGCGATAAGCGGTGCCAATCGCTCGGTTAATCTCGCATAATTCCTCTCCAACTCTCGCTGATAATCCCGTTGATCTGGTCCAATAAGATTTTTATTCCTGCGCAGTGCATCAAGGCATTTTTTCGAAAAATCCTTGAAACAAAGTCTCAATTTGTGCTGTAATTTCGTCGGCGCAGCCGTTTGCTCTGACAAAAACACAATGGCCACTTCCGCTGGGCCTTGATTAACCGTGGTCCCAATACAACCCTGTAAAACCATCTGCAGCATCTTCGGATCGGGTGGTTCCTGAGTTGTAGCCGCCGCAACCTCCGCCGTTTTTTTCTGAATGTCCTCAATGGCAACTTCAATGGGACTCGCGACAATCTGCTTCCTCGCAACCACTCGAATTCGCGTCTTCAAATACGGAAAATGTGTGGCAACAGTTAAAATCGTCTTGCGCTTGCATTGCTCCCTCAATTCTCCATGCGCTTTGCCGCCAGGCGTAAAAGGCGTTGCATAAATAAACCTTTTAATATTAAAATTCCTATGAAACACTGTGGGCCTGTGTCGAAGCTCGTGAGGCTCGAAATACGGCTCGACATACGTAATCTGCACATGAGCCTTATCCGGATCCAACTTGGCGACATCAACCGGATTAGAATCCTTGATAATACAAATATTATCCGCGCCAAATCTCTCAGCATAAAAATTCTCCAATCTCGAGAATATTTCCGGCAATTTAGTCAGCGTAGGTTCCTTATAAACGAATTCCTCACCCGCCAAATCGCCAAATTTGCTTCCATAAAACCCGACACGAAAGTACGTGCCGAAAACTCGCTTGCCCGACAGCTGTTCCACACGTGTATAAGCCTCATGCAGCTTCCCATGGATATTCGCGAGCTTTTTGTAGTCATGCGCGGCCTCAGCAATGGGTAAAAGCACGCGATAAACATCGGGAATCGCTTCATACATCCCGGCAGCATGCAAAGAGCTTGCAGCATGCTCCAAGAGCCCAGCTAAGCCACTCTCGGAAAAATCCGGGCCGAGACAGAGCCCCTCCTCGCGCCTAGCCAGCACATCGTCACCCACCGCGCTCTCCTCCAGGGCATTAGGTGTAACAGGAGTCAGAGCAACTGCTCCGATAGGTCGTCCACCACTTCCCGGCTCGAGCAAGTGCAAATATTCAGCGATTAAAGCAGCACTGTGTACCAAACACATGGCCGCCTCAGTGTGATTCTTCCTCTCCATGTGCTGCTGCGCCATATTTGCCAGCCAGGTGAGCCGTAAATCAGGTGAGCCCTGATAACCTTTGGCAATTCGATACATAAGATCAAGTAGCATCTCGGGATCCTCCTGAAACTCCTTCATCTTCACGGTATCCGACAGAATCATGTGCAAATTAAACAGCAAATCCTTGACCTGCTCGGGAAAACTAGTATCCGCCATTTCGCTGTCACGCTCCGCATAAACCAGGACTGTTTTAAGCGCTCGACGAAGTGCTCCCTCATTCGGCGCGCGTCCGCGACCAACCAGTGCAGACAGTGATGTGGTTATTTGCATTTTAACACGCGCAAAGTTGTTTCCAATCTCGAAATTCTGTCGCATCAATAGATACAAACTGGCGGCAGCGTGACTTCGTATTGCTCCAAGCGGCGAGCTGCAGCGTGTCAAGAGGGTTAGACACAAATCCCCGCACTGTTCGCTCTCCTCGTCGAACAGCGCATTGTGATATTTAAACACCAGAGCACGTTGACTGTTGAACAAATGCTGCAGAACGTTTGTGCTCTGGTTTCGCGCGAGAGTTTTTAGCAAAACTCGCAGTACAGCGTTGATAACAGCCGCTCCACCGGCTCCATCGACTTGGACCACGGCCTCGAGTGTGTCGAGAACGACGAGAGAAGCTTCTGCGGCCAGGGCGCCCTCAATATGAGCATCCTGCTCGACAGCTCGGCTCTCGGGTTGTTCATTGGCTCGATAGGCCATTTGATCCTTCCGCCATCGAAGTTTATCACCCGTGCGCTGTTCTTTGCTGCGTCGGAGCATCATTTCATTCCTGGCGCTGCCCTGACCGAGAATAACGTCCTCCAGTCGCGATCGGATGTCTCCTGTGGCCGACGAGACGACCGACGTGTGCTGCCGCTTGAGTGCTCGCTTGCCCTTGTACTCAAATGCCGCCGTGCAAATGTCCAGCACCTGCAGAAGGCTCAGTAACTTGCGCGCACTCGACTCTGCGCACCACTGATACAGTGCTGTGCGTTCTAGGCACTTGAAAATCCACAGGAAACACATGAGCAAGTGGCGTGTGGCTTCGGAACTCAGAGAAACTCGGCACTGTTCGACTCCGGCGATTGCCAGCAGTGCCACGGACTGCGTGCCGCCACCGATGCTGCAGACAGACGTGTGGTGATTCCAGTGGTGCAATTGTGGCAGCGCATCCATCACGATATTCAACAGTGGCAGGTACAGAGCAGCAACCCGAGCCTTTGCCGCGACATCGGCGTACCTTGGATCCGCATCGTGACGACTCATCAAGTAGCGAACGGTTCCGATCGCTTTGGTCTGCAACATGGGGTTTGGCGTCTCCAAACTCGTCGCGAGATCCGACAAAACGAGGCCGACAAGAAAGTGTTGTTGTCGGAATTCTAAGCTCAACTCGGAAAATCTCGCTCGATCACCCGGAACGAGAGTTGAAATCAAACTGCCGGCTGAGCTACTGGTAGTTGAGGGACTTGGAGAAGCTGGCGCCGAGCCTGACGACGTATATCCCGTTCCAAAGGGCAGATTTAACGCGACATAGTGCTCGTGCGAGCAGATAGTTCGTACAAGATTGAGTTTGTGCAGGGGCGCGTCGGCGAGCGATGAGCAAGTAGCACGAATCAACGACAGGACAAATCCACGATCCATTATCGACAATAAATCCGACAGGAAGTTTCCAATGCTTGATATTAAATTCGATGGAATTGCGGAATTTTTTCCACAACGATTAATCACTTCGGCAGTCAGGGCTGCCGTGAGTGTGGCAATATCATCGGTGAATTGCGGGGAGAATCGAGATTTTCGAAAACTCGACTCTAAGCCGCCAATTTCCGCCAAATAAACCACCATCGAGCGGACGATGAGTTCGAGAAAGAACCAGGAGTGTTGAACAGCAAGTTCTCGAGCCTGTCCGGTGGAAACGACCCAGTGCAGAGCCAATTCCTCGTGGAGTAATCGACGGGTAGCGATGGTGGCGATGAGCGGCGGTTCCTGACGCATTGAGGCCGTTCTGTCGAGGCCACGAGCGTGCGTCTCCATCTCCAAATCCTCTACTGGCAGATCTGGGTTGGATTGCGCTCGAATTACCCCGAGAGATTGCGTCATTCGGGGCAGGGAGCACTGGTAGGCCGTGTAGGTGGTCAGGAGAGTGTGTCTGCCGTGAGCATCAAGCTGCGAAGCGTCCGAGTGGTTGGTTATGTTCTTTACAAGCAGCCCGAGAGCCTCAAAAATCGTCGCTGCGATGTTTAACGACGGTTGCGACGTTAGAGTTGGCGGCTGAATCAGCAGAGCGATCAATTGATCAAAAAGCTGAGGCAGCGAGCGAATCAAGGCCGAGTTTGAGGCTCGCACGAGCTCCAACAGAGCGGATTTCAACTCGGACTCCATCCCGGCCTCGCCAATCCTCGGCGGTACTTGGCCCGTCTCTAGGTAGCCGACGAGCGCGAGAAATCGGTCGATATACTTGTCCTGTGGGTGTACGCTGGATACCGGCTCGAGGACGACGTTGAAAACCCCGCGATGTGCGTCGACCCAGCGAGTTCCAGGTAGCTGAACGTCCGGCGCGATGTAGGAGTAGTTTGGCGGTGGTGGGTCGAGCATTGCCGGCAAATTGTACTCTCCTGATTGCAAATGACCGTCGCGTAAAAGCGGCAGCCACGTGTAGGCAATTGGTGTCTCGACATTTGGCTGTTCTGCCTTTTTCTGACAACTTATATGATAAAATTTAAATAATAAATGATGTTTAGCACTTAAATCGGCGGGTAAACGTATTTTAACTTCGTCGTAAAAGCTTGGATTTTTATTGTGATACGATACCGAGGTAAAAGCTTCATCCGTCATTTCTGGACAGGAAGATTTGCCAAAAATTGCGGTTAAAGCGTCAGCCTCATGCTCACCAGCCATTAGCTGAATTTTCACCGTTATATTCCGTGCAGATCCGGTTCGAGAGCTGAAATTTACCTCTTTCGGATAAACAAAGAGAAAATTACGATATGTAAGATCAGGTGATGAAATCTCACTGGGAAATTCCAGAATTTCTTTGATCGGTCGACTTTTCTCGTCGGGATATGGCTTCAATCGTTTTAAATCTGGATCTAAGCATCGTGGAAGCTCGTCTGGCCGTGGACTGAGGTCCAATTTAAGGATTCCTGGCAGACATTTCAATCGTTTCAAGTTAGAACCGGGTCTACGCAATTCCACGAGTAGTTTGTACAAATCCTCGTCCCTCAGGCGTTCGCTCTCCTGCTTGAAGAAGCTGGAAACTGTCAGGGTGATTGGTCGGAAGCTGTCGAGACAGTTGGCAAAGTCATCGGGTGACCAGCTGCGTCGTTTGTCCGAGCTTCGTCGCTCCAAAGAGCCTCGACGTGGAGTTGGAGGCTCGCCGCCAACTTTTTTTCGCCACTGCTCCAAACTCGCTGATTTTCTGTCGAGAGATCCGGCTGCAGGACAGGCCGTTTGATCGGCATCACCTCCACCGCCGCCTATCACACCTGATAAATGAATTGCCGTCCATGCCAGGGGTATTCTGTAGCGTCCCAAACGCTCACACGCTGCCGCAGCCGCGGCTTTAACCTTCTCGCGGTTTTTATCATCGCGTAAATACGGCTCTGCGCACTCTGACACATCTCCCTGCAGCACTTTCTCCAATCGCACGACCAGAAACAAATCTGGACTTGGTTTGCTGATGCTAAAGACGCAGCTTCTCGCCAGAGTACTCGCGTCGCTGTAGGCAATGTGACCACCGAGCATTCGCTTTAAACTCTCGGGATTCATGTCCACATGAAAATTCTCCGATACTTTACGCTTTTCCTTCGCGTCATACAACGCAAAGGTTGCAAATATCGGTTCTATCTCTAGTTCGAGCTTCAATTGGAGACATTTCACGAGAATTCGGTGCAAATCGACGTCCGATGGCTCGGAAGCAGGCGTATATTCCTGCCACTCGTCGTCCAGGGGACTGCTGCTGTAGTAGAGAGGAAACAGAGCTTCCTGGCGATCTTTCAGGCGTTTTTCTTCGTTGAGTTGGTCGACAATTTCAGGACAAACTCGGTCGAGAAGTCCTGGTAGCAGGGGATCGTGCTGTGAATGACGTAGATCCAAGCTCGCCCAAGATCCTCGCGGTGTGTCGATCGACACGTCCTTGTCGTCGTTTGGAGAGTCATTTACTTCCTGATCAATCTCAAAATCCTGTCGCAACGCGTCCTGCAACAGTCTTTCTCGCGCTATTGGCACGCTCGATGCTATGGCACGATATCGGCGGAGAATCACCAACCAATCGGCGGTAAAAGTTTCAATGCAGCGTCGGACGTAGGGTGATACGCTGTTTAATGATTCCATAGGGACACTGGGCTCTTCCGTTCGCATTTTTCGCTGCACAATGCCGAGTTCGATGTCCCCAGGAGGAAAGTCCAGGATATCACGCAGTGGATCACGATCCAGTGTGGATTGGTGTTGGAA
>MVJL01006798.1:0-248247 GCA_002156465.1 Macrocentrus cingulum | reverse complement strand
AATCTTTGTACGCAATTTAAAAAAAAAAAAAAAAAAAAAAACATTTGTAAGCCAAAAAAAAAAAAATTCTGAATAAAAAAAAGGAACAAAACTCCGAGAAAAAAAAAAAAAAACTCCAATCGTTATTACAGTTCCCCAAAAAATCGCAGAAATTCTAAACTCATATTTTTTTTCTTAACTTCGATAACAATTCTTTCCGCACTTGGGAAAAAAAAAAATTCTGCACGAAAAAATTGTAATTAAAAAAAAAAAAAAATTGGCTTCCGCTATATTATTAAGTTCTCATATTTTTTGTTGTATATGTAAAAAAAAAAACAAACTCGGAATATAATTAGTGATAAACGAGTTCTTTTTTTGTTTGTTTTATTTTTATTCTCTTTTTTTTTTCGTAATTTTACGCAAATCAAAATTGTATACGATTTTTAATATACTTTATTATTTAAATGTAAATTTGCATTAATTTTATTTATGCTTCTGGTGATGTCATTTAATTCTTAACGAGGTAATTTATCAAATACCAAATATCCCGTTGCCTTCCGTGAATTTTTTCAAGGGCACACGCACGCAGACAGTGAATCGAGCTGGTTGGGAGGATAAAATTTGCAAGCAAAGGACGATGAATTGGCCTAAACCACCCTCAACACACACACACACACACACACACACACAAACCCCAGACGGCCCAAAGTGAACGAAGGTAAAAGAGCGAGAGGGATATTCGAATTTATAGCCCCTGCGTATATTTTCTTGTTTCTCGCTCACTCTTGTGCCAACAGACTCCTGGGTCCTCTCACGTATCGCCGCCATAAACAACTTATACACACGGCAGTCTGACGTTTACCGCCCACAGTTGGGCCAACGGGCAGATAGGAATCTCTTAGTCATTCGTATACGCTCGTTAAGCTAACCGCTTGCACAAGACTCTCGCGAATTATTTTCTAATCGCCATCTTCACTCAGGACCAATCTACACAACGTACACAACGTCTTTAAATTTTCTCAGTGCATGTATCGCCCACACTAACGCAATCTTGCCACAACATTTTTCGACATAAACACCGTAATTTCAATTGAATAGAACTTAAAAATCTATTTTAATATTATGTGCAAAATTTTTACTCACTGCACTCCTGGAGATGTCCTTACTCAGAATTTTTGCTCGGAATTTACCCCTAATAATACAATAATTCCCATGTTATTCGTGATATTTGTAAAAAAAAATCCCCCTAACGAATTATACGTCGAAAATTCGACACAAATACCTGGAAATAATTGCTATTAATATCACGATGTGTTAATTGATAATTAAAAAGAATTTAATTTAATGAGAAATATCAGATTATTCAGAGTTTATCATAATTTAAAAGAGATTAAGCAATTAATGTGAGTTTTTCACGCTAAATATTTTGATAATCGACGAAAACTCATCAACCAACGTATATTGCGGGTGCTTGCAAGAGGAAAAAAATCGTAGACACACGATTCAGAGGACATAGAAGAGCGGCTAATTAGTATTCACACACGAGGGCGGCTGAGCGCAGAGCAAACACACCCGGGGCTATTCGCAGTATTTCAAAAAAAAAAGAAGAAAAAAACGAGGTGGGGCAAAAAGAAGGTTAAAAAAGGAATATATATACTACTATCGCGCGGGGGCTTGCGCAACAAATATATATATCAAAAGCCCAGTTATTCTCTTTTCGTTGACGTACCAAACCACTCGCTCTTTATTGCCATATCCAGTGCCGCGTTCTACTCCAGTGTTAATATTCATATCGATCGCCGCCTTTATCGTTTTCACAAACATTCCGACTATTCACGAGTAAACGTGGTTGGAATTTTTTCGAAACACACTGAATGTGATCTTACAGGTGTACTTCCAATTTGAAATCTTTTTTTTTGCACTTTGAAAAATGTTAAGATTTTTTTTTCAGAGGTGTATGTATTTTTTTATATCGTTATTGAAGAAGAAATAAATAAATTGGATGTAGAAAATTAAGGAAATAATTGGTTTATGATAAAAAAAATATTTCTTTTGTTTTTTATCGCACTCATCAGAGAGTGTATATATTCTCCACTTCTGGAAATGAGTCATCGAAGAAACTTCGACACGGAATACTGTCATGCGGGCGATGACTCCAGCAGAGGGCAATTGAACTCGGTGATCCATAATGCAGGCAATGGCACAAGTGTTGTCTGCATCTTTCTCTGGTTTGCAGTCGGGCATAGTAGTAGCCCTTCGATATCATTCAAATGAGATTCCTGTGTACCGTTAATCCATGTCAGTGACAACAGCTGCGCGCGAGAGAGAACAAGCGAGAGCTCCTTTACACAGTGCACTACACCAGCATATATACTCTTGTACAGTGCAGCTGAACGCTTTTAATATTAAAATGTCGAGGGATCAAGCGGGTCAGGCGACTGCAGATCACATTGTTTTCCAAGAGCCTCCCGCAAGGGATACTAGCTTGTATAATGCTACAAGACTCCAGCGAGATCTTGCTCTCCGATAATAATCCCTGATGGCCATCGACAATCCCGAGACCATATTCCAGCAGTTTTTAAAATAATAATCCTCAAGAATCGTAGCGTCGAGCACCATCAACTTTACAGACCTCCCTGTCATTTTCAAAGACAATTTTTTCATCCTACACAAAATTCTTCTCAAAAAAAAAACCTAAAATCATTTTTTTTCATCTAGACTATTTTTTAAATAATAACAATAACTACAAAAATTTTTTTTTTTAGATAAATTCAAGCCTAAAATAATCTAATCAAATTGAATTTGAATGTGGAGTAAAAAAAATCTTTTTCAAAATCATTTTCGTCACATTGTTGAGTGAAAAAAAAATTTTTTAATTGTTTTTTACCCAAATACAAGGTATTTTGTTATTAAAAAAAATTTTTTCGCATTGAAAATCCTTGAAATTTTCATCGCAAATACGGATGAAAGAAAAAAAAAACTGGACAAGGGATATTTGCACGCGTTCTCTTGGTCGGCCATTAAAGTGCGTCCTAGGGGTCTGGCTTAATGGTATGTAGGTAGTAAAAATGTGCGTATGTTATTTCAATAAGCCCAGTAATAAAGTTTATATCTATATATGAGGATTGCGGGGCGTGGCGTGCTTTACGACAGGATCGTGCAGTACACGATCGATTTGTCATGACTCGTGCTTGCGCTACGAGTATGCACGGTAATAGGCACCTACTCCAATCAATCCAACGAGCGAGAGTATTGTATTTCGCGCGCATATGTGGGCTGCAAAAGAAGTGTGTGCTTCCTGCGATCGTAAAATGAAATCGCTGCGAGACAAAACAACTTGGTAAAATAGTTTGCTTGTTTCTTCTCAATTTTTTTTTTCTTTTGGTTAAATTTCACTTTGAATTTACATTTGCGTATATATGTACAGCCTCGCAATTTTCACGGGACTATTTTGAGAAAACCATCAAGACATGTGTGTGGCACGCGCGCGTGCGTAGAAAAATAAAAGACGCGAGAATCCGGCCAATCTGCTACTCGTCGTGTTTGCGCAAGCATATTTATTTGTCGCAAAGGCCTCACGGTTTTTTTTTTTTACGTGTGAGTTTCATTTTATTTTGTTTTTTTTTTTTTTTTTTCCCTCTTCAGGCACACACCCGTGTTTTTCTCTACGCTCCATAAACGATTTATACGGTGGCTCGTCGTCACGTCTCGCGTGTCAGGTGACGTGTGCGATTCCATCCGCACACACACGTGTCGCGCTCGCTGCGCCGATCTGATTGCGAATATGTATATCCAGTTCAAATATTCATCGAACTGATATATCGTCATGACAGACCGAAAGCGGAAGCGATAATTAGTCAACTAACACCTCGGAATCCCAATGTAATTCATTGATACACAAAGAAATCTATGTTTGAAAATATTCAAAAAGCGCGAATTATTTTTTAGTGCAATTTTTTTTGTAATTTAAATATATATTATGTTTGTTTTATTGGAAATATTCAACCGATGTGAGATTTGATTACGGGAAAATGTTCAATCGGTGGAAATATATATATAAAATATAAGATAAAGCAATCCCAAAAACACCCGAAAAAATTTACAACACCCCATATCAACCCCGAATTCTTAATAAACAATTATGAAATATAGTAATTAATGTTTTGATTCGCGATGAAATTTTTTTATAGTTACATTAGGATCTTATAGGGCCCCTCAAAAAATCAGCAACCCCCTGGCGTCGTTTTAAAGACCACACCCCCAAAACTGAAATTTACGGGAATAATTATGAAATATATTGTTCAATGTTTTGCGTCACGATGATGTTTTCTCGACACTTATAGCGTCTCAAAAACAACCACAAAAATTTACAACCCTCTAGCATCATTTAGAAGACCATAGGCGACCCTTTAAACATCAAATTCTTTCGAAATTAATCTCAATTCTATGATTTTTTCATGAAATTTTATTCTAACACGCAATATTTTTGCTATTTAATCCTCAACACTAAATCAAATCGAGATATTTTTAAAACCAAACTAGTAGGATGAAAATTTCTCAATTTTATCAATAACCAAATTTTCTTATTGCCATGAAAAAAAAAAAAAAATTATCATCTCTTACAGAACTTCCTCTATATTTCATATTTTAGAATTCATGAGAAATTTCAGAAAATTTTCCCAATAAAAAATTTCACATGCTTTTCACAGAGTATCGTTAATTTTTATTGACCTGCAGACGTGACTGCCATTCGAAAAAAAAAAACCCGGTAGCACCAATTTTTAACGGCTGCTCGCACACGTAATTCGGCACGGTCTCAGGTGCAGGTCGACGAGTCACGATATAAGCCCGCATCAGAGAGTAAAAGAAAAAAACAACCAACAAATGCAAATGTAAAAATTTTACGTGGCAATTTGAGCAAACGAAATAATTCTAATAGGGGTTCATGAAATTGCATATGATGAAAGAGAAAAAGTGCCTCAAAGAGAGGAAAAAAAATATTAGGATGATTCGCATCGTCATGTATCTGCGAGTTGTATATACATATGAACGAGGATAAAACGAGAGGGATTGAAGCCGCGGTACTAATTGCTAAATGCTAATGTGCGTGCATATACACTTCGCGAGAAGGGTAGGGATAAAGCCCCTGCATCCACTTTTGAGACACAAAATGCGTACATATACTCTGTGATGGAAACAAATCTGCATGCGCGTTACGTTGGCAGATGCTACCCCGCGGGATCGGGTCTATTACTGCGCGCCCCCTATTCCCTGCGCGGGGATGAAGAGACTCGCAGTGGGGTGTTATTTGAATGAAGCGCGTCGCGGCTCACTCGAGTCATTGCAATCATTAGGGTAAATGCGAAATCATCAATTCATTATCACCTTTTGTCTTTGTGAATTCATGTAAATTCATGCTCGCACGCGTGTAAGCTCATTACCATCATTTTCCTTTCGATTTAAAGGACCAAATATGAGCTTTGTAATTATATAGGGGAAACATAAATTTATTCTGTCTATTTCATTCAGAATATATAATATTAAATATGGAAAAATTAATTTTCTTATTTTTTCGATAGATAAAAAGGGGCTTATTAATATGAAATTTCTGATGATATATTAATATGTTTTGTAATTAATGTTTTATTCATCGGTGAATACTTTCAAATTACTCGGAAAGTAAAAAGGAAATCGGTAATTCGACTCACCCTGTCAAGCTGGTGGCTCCACTGCACGACGATCATATTTACTGCTGTGAACGTATCGATAACACAGGAAACTCCAACGTATCACTTAGTTTTTCTCGATAAAACAGATTGAACCAACTGTAAAAAAATATAAAACTCAAATTATTGACAAGATAAATGTACTAATGAAAAATTAATTTTATTATTCAACTTTAAAACATAAAAAATCCTGAATATCTCAAAAATTATGAGATTATCGAAATTTTTCATCTGAATATTTTATGTAGCTCTTGAAATTCTCTCCAAAAAAAAAAGGATCTATGCAAAAATATCATATATTTCAAATTTTTTTCAAGATATTTCTAAAATAAAAATTTCAATTTTTTACAAGACAAAAATTTCTTCAATTTCAAGGCTGGTAAGGATATTTTTTTAATTAATAATGACGAGAAAATAAAGGTTATAAAAAATTTTTTTTTCAAGTTATTTTTGCCGGAGATGATGAGTAAAGTCGACGAGTGTGCAGCCATATGTTTACAATCCAAGGCTCCCCGAGGACACCTATACGCAGTTTTTCTATAAAAGGAACTGATCTGTCAGGACGATTGTACTTCAATGTCCACATTGAGCCTTGACTTTGTCAAGTTAATGCTCACCGCTCAATAATGACAAGCAACATTTCGTCTGAATAACCATCGAATCGCGCAACGAAATAAAAAATAAAATCGACTATGCAAATATTTTAATTAATAACTAAAAATACAATAGAACCCACCGTGAAATAGTGTCATTACCTAACTTGTCGAGGATTATTAATGCTGCCAATCTGTCGTTCAATAGATTATGGTAAATTTTCAACAAGTTTGTATAAGGCAATATTGTTCCGAAGATAATGATGCCTTTTAAGTCGCTTATGGGCATGTAAAATCAACAAGCTGACTAAGCCATTGACCATGACATGCATATGGGAGCCAAGGTGATCGAGAGAGTATGGCAACCCTATGTCTTCTGACTGTTATGCCAAAATTATCGGCCTGACCGTGAATACTATCGAACTACCATCATCGATGCCTTAAGAATCATCCTTTAACCTTCCTCTGCCACTTTCTCCTCACGATTTTGCCTGTTTATGATCATCACCATCAGTCTTTCATGATAATTAAACTTCTAACACTATTATGTAAGCCCAAAAAAATTCGAAATCTCTCGATTTCATCTTCAATCCAATCCATCAATAACCTCCGTTCAATCTTTAATCTCTAAAAACTAGAATAATAATAATAATAATAATTATAAAAGTAAGTTTTTTTAAATGAAATTTGTTGGGTAAAAAATTGTTTTTCAATAGTTGAAACAAAAATTACTATTTCAAACTGACATGTTGGTTTTTTTGAGAGAATTCACCGTAAAATGTTATATGAAAAAAACTTAAAAATTACCACTGTTTTCTATTTTTTAAAATAAACAAATTTTTTTTTTACAGGGTAAAATCTTGGTTTTTGAAAAACTTGAGAATTGCATTTTTATTATAGTATATAGGTGTTTTTATAATAGTAATAATAATTGCAGGTATCGGACAATATTTGACAAGAATTGACTTATCCTCGCGCTGAATTTCATGACGAAATTGTATAAGACAATGGTTCGTATTACACATATAAAAATTTGTGTCACGAAAAGTAGGGCAAAAAATCACCAGGTTTGTATATAGCTTTAACGGTGACGTGTTTTCCTGCCTGTGTTATTCCCCACCCAGTAAAATTCCGCCGACCTGAGCAAATTATCGAATCTAAAGATATATATTTTATTTCTGCTTCATATACATTTCCGTGCACTCGCACGACGGACTATCCGCGAGTGGGGGCAGATGTTTCACATTGGCGGCGAAACTGCGAGGCTTCGAGTCTTCTCGAAACGTGCACCGGCATCTTGAAAGCCAGGCAGATTGACTTGGAAAGCTTCGCAGACAACCGCCAGTCGTGAGTCAGCGTGCGAGTCAGAAGCACCGACCTGATCAACTCGTGATAACGTGAGTGGTCCATGTGGACTTTTCCCACTAAATTTCAACTAACAAAAAAATTGTTTGGCTATTTTTAAATTTTTTAAAACCTCTTAAATGCCGTCAATATTGCCACAACTGTCCAAAACATTATTTTTCCATCGTTCGATATTTTTATTTTCATTCAAAACTGATAAAGATACATCGCAATGCATTTTGTATTATTTTAATTTTTTTATCAGTGAATCTTTTTCAATGCAGGGGATTTATGAATGAGGGGGTGATAGTGAGTTGATGGAGGGTCCTGTGAGGCTGGATATTTTTTGTCAGGGGTTGGAAAATGTTTTTTTATTTTGATTTGTAACTAAACACCGACACGAATATATCAAAGCCTACTTAGAGTCTGCCTAACCCGAAAAGGCCCGTCTACGACGATACCTCTGATCCCCCCCACTGCGAAAATGTAAAAATAAACCACCCTCGCGATTCTCCTACTGCGTGCTCCGATTCGTCGGATAAAAACTCTCCCTTACGTCACTATACTCATGGATATTAATATTTTCCAGTGGGAAAAAATAAATATTTCATGCTCTCAAAACTTGACCGATATTCTCATTCGTCACTCGAAAAAGAACGCTGGTATCAGAACACTCATGAAATTTTATCATAAATAGAGACTTGTAAAATTTTTTTTTCAATAAATTTCTTTTCCAAACGCGTAATTTTAATCTCGAAATCCCGTAATTTTACGGATTAAAAAAAAAGTCACTTTTTAAAAAAAATCTTACTTAAAAAATTTGAATTTTTTTTCGTCATATTTTTTCATTTACGATTTTTTATAGTTTTAGATCATCTGGTGCCAAAAATAAACCAATAAAAAAAAATTCTTTTTGAAAAGAATTTTATTTTTTGCACTGTTAAAAAGTAGAAAAAATTAATTACCAAAAAAATTAATAAATAGAATAATTCTCGAAAAATTTATTAGGGCGTATCCCCGGGGTTCTTCACAACACAGCCAAGACCTTCCACTAAAAATATCGAGCCTGGCAGCACCGCTAATAATAAACCGATTCAGATGTTCGCCTGATTTTTCCCCAATGCAATATCTGCATCAATAAAAAAAAAAAGCAAAAGAGAAAAAAATCCAACTGAGGTATATATTTGCCTTTCAGATTGTGCAAGTGAACAAACAGAGCCACCACCATGGACGCGATCAAGAAGAAGATGCAGGGAATGAAGCTGGAGAAGGACAACGCGATGGATCGCGCTCTCCTGTGCGAGCAGCAGGCTCGAGATGCCAATGCACGCGCTGAAAAGGTCAATAATCCCACAAGGCGTTGGAATGAAAATTGTCCGAGTGGAAAGCCACTCATTGTAGCGACAAAAACCACGTGGAAATGATGCAATGAATTGTTTTTTTTTTTTTTTTCTATGGCAAACACAGGCCGAGGAGGAGGCCCGCGCTCTGCAGAAGAAGATCCAGACGATTGAGAACGATCTCGACCAGACGCAGGAGGCCCTGATGCAGGTCAACGCCAAGCTCGAGGAGAAGGACAAAGCCTTGCAAAATGTGAGTTTTTTCGATAACTTATGTATGAATCACACATTTTTTTCCGTATCATAAAAATAACAGAGAATTACGTGACAAAAATGTCCACATTTATTCCACATTTTCATGAATATTTCTTCAAAAATATTCTCATTAATAAGTATACCCTCAAAACCAATATTTTTATCATCAATCGCACTCAATTGACGAATTGAGAACATCAAAAAATTACTCACAGCTGTTGGTCTTATCGAGAATTTTGACCAAAAATAGTCACTATAATTATTTTTTAACCGTGACAACGGAGAATGACAATGACGCGCTTCGATAAAAAAAAATCTCAGCCTAAAAATGGAATTTTCTGTACAATTAATTAGTCGGCAGGTCTCTCGACACTCTAAAATATCTTTAGGCACTTTTAAATGATTTAAACATCGCAAAAGGCAATCTCAAATTACTCTGAATTACACACAAAAAGTGTATAAACTTCTTGGACCCAGTCAAATAAATTTTATTCGCGGTCATCAAACACGGATAAACGAGCTTTGAGACGATAAGCAGCAGCCAGAAATCCCGACTGATCCCGAGAAGCTATAGAAACTTCCATTAGACACCATTAAACAAACAAAAAAAATATACATTTTATACTCGGTGTGGATACGCACTCGCATCTTGAAACAAAAATTAAAACTCCCTATTTTTTCCAACTGCCATTCACGCCGGTGTGGCAAGAATTTACGTTTTTTTTTTCAACTGGATTTTTAATCTCTATCACGACAACGAAACAAACACATTCATATTGTAGTCTTCTCTCAGTAGGTATGAATGGTACGATGACTGTACGAAGCGCGAAAAAAGAAATAACAGCCTGCCGGTAGGTGGTGGCCCCTGGCGGGCGCGCGCGTCGACAGCTCTCGAGCGACTTTCTGCGCCGGCCGCGAGGAGCGCGCGAAGAATTTCTCGAAGCAGTTGGGCTGGAGGGACGGAGAGGAGAGGATTAGCACTGAGCTAAATACACACAATTCACTTAAACAGTAAAGCGACAGGCCAAGTCTCGTGGCATTTAGACACTTTATTCGGCGGGGAGTCCCGTGCGATAGTCAGTGACAGACAAAATGGCGTCGGGTCTGGTGCAGTGGTAGCAGTGGTGCCTGAGTAGAGCTTGTATATACCTATAGCTTAGGTCAGTAGGTTGGTAGAATTCCTAAAGGACATGGAGCAGTCGCTGGCATCGACTGTCCGACGACGCGGTCACCAACATCACCCACGACACACGACTCGACGGAGATTAGACATCTCGAGCAGAGGACCCGCGCAGTGTGGCCCTGCTGTCAGCAGCTCAGCTGACTCGAATGACAGCGCTTTGGACAAGGCGCAACTTAGGCCCGCGCAGTGTGGCCTGTCTAAAAATATATTGCAAGAGAAAATTTTGGATAAAAATCTAGATGAAAAAATTAAAATCCCCGAGACAGAGCACGCAGTCGCTAGAGCTCGGGGTGATGGACATTCCGATGATGAAAATCAACCCGAGGAAGATCCTGAGCTAGCAGAATTGGCTAAGCTAAGGTGTCCCAGTGAACGAACTGAAGTTCAATCAGAACGTGAGGCCAGACGTAGAAAAAGATGCTCAGATTATCCAGGATTAGCGTTTGGATCCTCAATATTTTCCAGCGACACCATGATGAAATTCAGTTTGATCCGGAATGAGCTACAAAATATCATGGGAAATCAGCTGAAACGGGTTAGTATGTATATAGGATGATGAGTTAATGTTTTGCCGGCATTGCAGTGCAACCCGCGTGGTCTCTCTGCTTGACCTTGTGATGTCATGCGCGCACTGAGGTCGAAATGTTAAAAGCAACTGATTTTGATTATAGTGATTTATGCGTGTTTTTTACAAAGCTAAAAATATTCTAATCCAGTGATTTTAGAACCATTGCGTAAGTCGATGCACTATGCTAGTGTTTATAGCGTTAGCTGACGACTGAAACGAGTGCACGCCCACGATTAAGAGAATTTAGAACGATGCTTCGGCTAAATTGGTCGAGTTTGGATCTAGAGCCAAGCTCTTAGGGGTGTCCTTTTTATATTTGAGTCCTTGGTTGCAAATATCTGTTATATGGTATGTTAGTCGTGACTTTGAACCTTTGGAATTGTACAATTCATGCGAATAAAATTATTTAATTAGTATATAAAAGCGTTTGGAATTTTTTTTTTTCCAGTTAAAAACTGCGTCGGGTTTTGTTTCATGCGGTTTTCTGAGAATTATTGGGAATAATGTTTTCAATACTTGGCCAGTCGCCAGCGAGCGAGTATAAGGATGTTTGGAAGTAATTCTACAATTTCCGCAGCTGTTTCTACATGTGAATGCGATATATCCGACTTAAAATAAACCCTCGGGGAAATTTTACGGAATTGAATTCCATAGGTTTGTTTCCCATTCAGGGAAATATTCTATTAATATAATGGTTCGGAGGTCGACGTTTGATTTAAATTCCGCTGGGTCAATCGAGCGTGTCATAATGTTAATGAGGCTATCACCACGGAATTTCTACTCACTGTCGTAATGATTAAATATAAAAATTACTCAAGGTTATTTTAATAATACGATATCATGGAACAAGGTTCTTTTATCGCAAATATCTCAAAAACTACGGCAGCTATGAAATTTTTACATGAAACCTTTTTTGTAGCTCTTGAAATTTCCTATAAAAAAGATATTTTACAAAAATTTCATAAATCACTTGCTTTTGAAGATATTCACCAAAGTAGATGCTTATCTTTTTTCACTCTAAACAAAATCTACAGGAAATTTTTTTTAATTTCAAAATATCTAAAAAAACTACTTAATTTACGGTTTTTTTTACATGAACTATTTTTTAGCTCTTTAAATATTCTACAAAAAAGGTCCTATTAAAAATTGTCGTAAATCACTTATTACTATAGAGATTTAAAGCGGATCAATTTTTTAGTCTATTATATTAATTCTTTTTTTTTCAATTAAAACACACTTTGAAGGCGTAAAAAAATTGTTTTTAACAAAATAAATATAACTAAATTTTAACGTGGCACTATTTTTTTAATTATCAATAATTGACGGCCGATAAAATCAAACAGCGGAACGTGCAATATTATAAATACCTCTCATTGTTATCAACTAAACTTTCCCACAGAAAATAAAGCCCTTTACATATCCGAGAATCTGAAGAACAATGTTTGAATTGTCCGGACACTATTCAAACGACTGGGCGCGATCGTGACGGGCGCGGTATTTCCGGGCTGTCGACCGCACTACGCCAAATCGCGGATTATTTCCCCTAGAAACACACTAAAACTAGTCTACCCCAATTCTCAACCTTCAAGAAATTTTTTTAAACATGATCCCCAGCCTACAAGCCATCTAATCATCGAAAAATCACATTAAAAATCATAACATTGAGGTAAAAAAATAGTGGAGGGACTAGTTGTCACTGCGCCAGATCGACTCGGTCATCGGGACTACTTTCCAGCACTAATGGCGCATGCGTGAGGCGTCTGGAGCCCGCCATCTTGCTCTGAAGCGACCAGTCAGTGGTTGCTCGTGTATGTAGTTCTGACTGTATAGTCACCGCTCTCCGTCAAACAATCTCGAATTCCACCAGGAAAAGTAATTCTGTGACACAGTGAAAGATCGAAAGAATCGGCCGGTGAAAAAAATTCTCAAACGTGGGAAGAGTAAAAAAAAAATTTTTCAACAATTCAGTTGTGTTAATAGAGTAAATTTTTGTGTGTTTAAAAGCCGTAGGGACTGTAAAATGGCGATGCAAGCGCAGGGTACGATTCTCGACGTTCTGAAAAAGAAAATGCGACAAACTAAGGAAGAAATGGAGAAATACAAGGACGAATGTGATGAGTATCAAAAGCGCCTGCAGGTGGAAGTGATGCGACGTGAAGAAGTGAGCTAATTTTCTCTAGAAAAAAAAACAATTCAGACATTTTCCACCGGCATTCTCCCCCTTATTACGTGTCTTACATGCTCAATGAGGCTCCGCTACAACGCTCAACTAACGAGAAATAACGTTAATCACCCGGCGTCAAATCGATTCGTGTGTTCCGACTTTCAGACTAGGAAATTTCGGGGAGGGGCCACCTAGTTCATTTTTTCTCATCCATCTGCTAATTTTTTTTTTTTATCCACCACCATGACCCTGAGCATACAAGTTTTTATTGCAGCCTTGCTTGAACATCGCGTTGGCTCGCGTAAATGTAGGTAGAATCCAGTAGGAAGCGCTCACCGGCCGTCGAACCGTGGAATCTGGTAATCGTCGTAATTGGTCACGCATTTACACGCAGGCGCGGATTTTTTTTTTCGTCCTTGTGCTGGCTGTTTTCAACGATAAGATGATAACAGTGAATGTTAGAAATGTTGACAAAGATTCTCAGAGTATTTTCATGTGCCAACTCAAAGAGTGCCCTGAGGCCTCAAGAAAAAAAAAAAAATTACATCAGATTCTAAAAAAAGATTCGACAGTCATTACTATTAAAAACCGATTTTTTCCATTGAAATATTTACGAAATGACGCGTAGCTCTATAATTGATAGGGCACATTATTGAAAAAAAAAAAATAACGCAAATTTTATAAGTAAAAAATTGTAAAAATAGGTTATATTTACACGTGTTCTAACTCGTTCGTTTCTGTTTGGAATTTCGAACAATGTCAAACGCTTAAAATTGATGAATGACGATTTTTGGTGAAAAAAAAATTCATTATACATACTCTTGTGTAAAATATGGGGCGAAAACTGGCTTTTCACGCCTCTCCCTCTAAATTCGAGGTCACACGCACACACACACACACACTGCACACACAACAATAGCTTATGTTACTCGCAGTGTGTCAAAGTATTTGATGATTTGAAATCCAAGTTTTCAGAAGCAAAAATGTCTTTGTCATGTTTGCGTGACTCTTAAAATTATATGAAATAATAAATAACAGAGATGATAACCTGTTATTTTCGCAAATCTGTCAAGTTTATTGCTCGGTAAATTTATATTGTCAAAGAATAATTGAAATAACTTTTTTTTTCTCACGTCAAAAAGCATTTGTCTTTACTTTTCTCACTTTCAACGCTTTCAAATAACTTCAATTATTAATAAAATTATTTTTTATACATATAAATCCCGAATTAAAAGTAAAACAACACCATCATTTCGTCGGCCTATTTTTCTTATCATGTCCGTAAAATTATTTATCCAAATATTAAAAATTGGGTCATTTGATAGTTTTATTTGTTGAAACAAGAAAAAAATTTTTTTCTCAGTTGAAAAATTGTTAAATATATTTTTTTTTGCTTTTTTGAGATACTTGGAGCTTCGAGGGGGTTGTATAAGAGGGTTAATGAACTTAAAATAAATCTTTCATCGTACTCCAGAGAATTGACACTAATTGCGCTCATGTAATGTCAACTTTTGAGCGTCGTTGCTACATGAAAATAGATCCGCATTGCGCAACAGTTGAACAGGCGATTATATTAACCGTTTTTATGACGTCAGTGTGAAGAATTTTTTTATTTATTTAATTCGACTAATGTTTACAACAAAGTTGCAACTTTCTCAGTCTGCTTATCAACCGACAAACAAGGCCTACCGCGGCGCAACAAAGAAACAAAAACGTTATCACCGGAATTCTTGGGATTATATCCTCGCTGTTGTCATATTATTATTTCTTTTGTGGCTCTCGAGCGAAATCTTTCATTCCTCTTTAAATATTAGAGTGCAAAAAAAATTTAGATATAACCGCGTGTTGATAATGGATTTAATCCTCTCGACTTTCCAGAAAACATCTGCTAATTGCCGAAGCAGGTGTAGCTTTCGATATTTTTACTCTGGGGAAAGCGAGGTGTTCCGGAGCAAAGTTTTATTAACAATATCTTTTAAAATATTTAAGATAGCCAATTTTTGTATTTAAACTTTTTTGTAGAAAATTTTAAGATCTATAAAATAGGTTCTATGCAAAAATTTGATAAAACCCGTAGTTTTTTAGATATTTGGAAATAAGAAAAAAAAATCACTTGAATTCTTTTTTTTTCCTTTGATATTTTAAATGATAATTTAGAGAATTTAAAAAGAATTAAATCATTTTCGTGTAAGACGGAAATTCTCATCGAAATCCATGACAATTAGGCTCTCATAAACAGCCTTTTATTGCTGGGAAAATCAACAAGCGTGTAATAGTGGTCACGAGCTCGGATTTCCGGACTTGTTCTCTCTGTGCACGACTAATCACGTCGTGATTTCGTTCGATTCCCCAGATTTTGTGATGGTCAATTTAACAATGGGTGGGACTGTCACATCTTTGTATATACCTAAAAATACAATCGAAAAACATTTTTTTCCCCCGTTGAAAAATCGAATTTTTCAACAAAAAAACTCCAGAAATTGAATGAAAAAATTAATCCTCATATTTTTTGTTACTTTCCAGGCTGAATCCGAGGTTGCAGCTCTCAACCGTCGTATCCAGCTGCTGGAGGAGGATCTCGAGAGGTCTGAGGAGCGTCTGGCAACCGCCACCGCCAAATTGGCGGAGGCCTCTCAAGCCGCAGATGAGAGTGAACGGTGAGAGATCGTCGTCGATATTTTTAATTATCTGAAAATTACCTCCGTGCGGATGAACGAGCAAAAAATCTTTTTTTCTCTCGTCTTCTTTACGCAATAAATGTATAAACTCATAAGATGTTTTTTGTGCATGAAAAATGTTAACTAGTCAAACGAGAATACATTCCCGCATTTCATTATCATATCGACATAAAATCCGAGGACAGAAATACGTATTTTTATTCGATTGGAATTTTATTTACTTCGTATCAACCGCCATAATACAGAATTTCCCAATGGAAAAACATAAATTTAGTCATAAAATGACCGAAATTACGATTAAAAAATTCTCTCCTGGATGAGAAAAAAATATTTAAATCAAGTACATCTATGTTTTTATCGTTCTTTTTCTCGTTCATCCACATGGTACGCGTCGAAGATCATTCAAGTTTCGTCATCGCGTCTGATTCATCATTTTCGTCGTGTTGACGATGCGTCAGATCTTAGCAATGCCCTTCAATGGCCAAGAGGGAGTATCTCCATTCAAACAAGACAAGGCATGTCGCCAAAATATCTATCTTCTCTTATCTTGACAAATTGCCGTTGCAGAGTGACTAATCTAGCCACAAATGAGTCGAAAAAATTCTCAATTAATCTTTCTACATTTGATATTTCTTAAAAATCCTATTAAACTTTTTTTAACCACAAAAAATTTGATATCAAATATTTTTTAAATTAATTTATCGACAATATAGAATTACCCCTTGGTCATTGGATGCAAAAATCGAAATTTTTTAAACCGAGATTTATCGGTTGTTATGATCGAATGCCGAGTGTTGAGAGTGAAATTTAAAAACAAAAAAATGTCACTAGTCAAATTAAGGTACGTCAGAGACAAAACAATGGACATCCGGTTAGTCATTGTCGAGAAAACGTGCTGAGATTAATTAATTGAAAAAAATCCAGAATTTATCATCCAAATGGAAATTCAATCGAAAAGATTCAAGAAAAATGTTTTAACCTTCGATAAACTTCACGTATATCATTATTGTTCTTTCAACACACGTGCATTTATTTATAAACTAACAATCAATCAATAGGATACGCAAGGCCCTTGAAAACCGCACAAACATGGAGGACGATCGAGTCTCTGCTTTGGAGCAGCAGTTGGCACAAGCCAAATTGATCGCTGAGGAGGCCGACAAGAAGTACGAGGAGGTGGGTTCATCGAGAAAAATCCAAATAAATACCGAAAATTCTATTATTTTCACCCTATAAAAAACCAAGCAGAAATTTTTTTAACTATTTTTTATGGAAAATTTATTCATAAAATAATTTTATTTCTACTAAAAAAAAAAAATGTTTCAACTAGTAAAAAGTCATTTTATTTCATTTTCTAAAAAAAAGTAGTCATAAATTTCTGCTAGGTCATTTTTTAGATCAGCAGAATTGCAAGCAGAGCAGATTGAACGAGTTGCAAAACAATAGTACAATATAGTTAATATAATTTTACTAATAAAAAAATTTATTTTATTTAATGTCAAATAAAGAGCCCGCAAGATTCTCGAGAACCGCAGTTTGGCAGACGAAGAGCGCATGGATGCACTTGAAAATCAGCTGAAGGAGGCTAGATTTCTAGCGGAGGAGGCCGACAAGAAATACGATGAGGTTCGAGAGCCTACAACAAATTCACGTGGCTGCAGTGATGATGGCTCCTAGTCGATAGCAAAGTGCCTAACCCTAACAACTACTCGCTGTGTGTTCCTCGCTCATACCGTGTTATTTTATCGTTACAAATTTTATTTTTCTCGGTTACCGCGTTGGTTGTGCTCTACTTTTGTCTCGTGACATATTGCTACATTTTTCTTTGTCACGTGCAAAAAATTGATAGATAACACCAAAAAAAAAAAAAGTGAGCGTGTGAATATTCCAATTTTAAAAGGAAAAAAAAAAATATATGTGCGGGTTCTAGATGCTAATTCTAAGATAAATGGTGCTTTGTGCAGATAGTGAAGTTAAACAATTTTTTTTTTTCTAATTATGGGGGTGGAAAAAACGTGAATTTTTAACGAAAAAAATATTTTTTTAATTATTAATGAGACGTTAGGTGGTAATTAAATGGTTTTACACGACGTAAAACATTTAAAGAAAGTTATAGATATATAGAACGTTGATATATTGTGCTATATAAAATTATGTTGCCAAACTTAAATTTTTTATCAAGTGCTATAGAATATTGTGCTGTGATTGCGCGCGTTTTTTAAAAATGTTTCGAAACGAGAGGAAAATTGGAATTACTTATTAGTCTATGAATCAATTAACTAATCAAAACTAAACGGTGAAAAAATTTTTTGCGAACAAAAAAAAGAAACTAGAAAACATTCAATACTCGGGGTTGGGGGGTGCCTTCATTATTGCCGTTGAGTGCAGCGAGAAGGCAAGAATATGTAATTAATATCTATGTTAAAAAATCAAAATCCTGATTGATTTACTCATCAGCATACAGCCAAAGCTAATGAAACTCAATTTTACAATTTTTCGCACTATTAAATTCAAAATATCTCGAAAACTGTGAGACTACCAGAATTTTTGACTAAAATACTTTTTGTAGATCTCAAAATTCTCTACAAAAAAGGTTCTCTACAAAATTCTTTTATTTCTATTCATTTTCGAGATATTGACAATATAAAAAAATTTTTTTTTTTTATATATATATAAAATTTCATCAATTTCAAGCATGAAAAAGTATTATTTTTAAAAAATTATTACGTTAAATTGAGCATTAAAGGAGAAAAATAATCTACGAGTAAATCTGCGGGTAAAAAAAATCCGTAATTTAACTGAATTAGCATCAATACTGCATATTAAACCGAGTGAAAAAAATTTTTTTTTTTCTTATATCGACAGGTTGGACTTCTATCCCGATAAATAGAAAGAATAATCATAAAAATTTTTCAACATTAACAGGACTAACGTAGCGGATTTTCCTGAATTTTCGTGACAATTAATTGTGTGTTTTTAAATTAATTTTTTTTCATTTTCTAACAGCACTCGAATGTGTTTGCAATGACAACATTGACATAGAATTCGTGACTCCTCGTGACGCTCAATTCTTGAGATAAATAATTAAATTAGATTAAATTAAATTAATTCATTAATTGAAATGCTTACGAGGAGTGACAGTCATAACGATAAATTGTGTCAGCAAAGCCAGTTAATTTTTCACAACTAAAATAAGCTAATAAATCTTTTCTTTTGACCTAAAAAAAAAAAAAATACATTAGAATTAAAAAAAATTTCATTCTGGCTTTGCTGATTTATTGAATAAATCGCAGTGTTCACGCATTAAAGAGGAAATTTATTATTAAAAATAGGTCGCCCGTAAATTGGCCATGGTTGAAGCAGATCTCGAGCGTGCTGAGGAACGTGCTGAAGCCGGAGAATCGTAAGAATTTATTTTCCAACGATAGAAAATAAATTTTTTTTTGTCGAAATTGTGTTGAATAATATTTAGATTTTATTGTTGTTGTTGTTGTTGTATGCGTATTAACACGTAAACCGGCATTTGGATCAGCTCAAGGCAAGTTGACTACACACTAATTGCGTTGGAAGCCCCTCGACACGACCCTCGACTGCTTGGAAGCCATCTAATTCTTGGGTTTTTCTTTTTTAGTTGTTATGAAATATAAACAGTAGATTCAGATTATGCAAAGATGGAGAATAGTGCCCAGAGTTGCCGAGCAGATTATTTTTAATTATTATTTTTTTCTATGCACGATAGCTATTTTAGTTTTTTTTTGGCATGACACGTGTTTTCGTTGTTCATCCTAGGCTTCAAGGAAACTAGTCATGATGGAACAGGATCTTGAGCGTGCTGAGGAAAAAGCCGAATTAGCCGAAACGTAAGTTTTTATTTTGCGCTTGATTCCAATCCTACCCTGCATTTAGTCATTAAGATACGCTTCCAATTTTTTTTTGAACAAAAAATTTTTTATGCCGCCGAATTTATTAATCAAGAGGTCAATTTCAATCGCGAATATTTCGGAAAATATGAGTTGTAGAATTTTTTTGATGGGCATCGTTTTTGTAGAGAATTTCAAGAGCTATAATAAAGATTTTAACCAAAATTTTCATAAACCCCGTAGTTTTCGAGATATTTACAAAAGAAAATGTCCAATTCCCATCAGACAATCATTCTATCAAATTATCCCAGTAAAATTGTATTCTTTTTGAATTATCTCCTAAACGGTAAAAATTACGAAATTTTTGCTCAGAATCTTTTTTAAAGATCTTTTCAAAAGCTACAAAAATGGTTATATGCAGAAATTTTGTAGCTTGCATAATTCTCGAGATATCCTGACATATCCAACTTGACTTCAATTAAAAAAATTTTAATTTTCTCGAAAATCGGCATAAAAAATTTAAAAAAATCATTGAAATATTATTAAAATCCATGACTAATATTGTTAAATTTATTTTCCAGTAAAATCGTCGAGCTGGAGGAGGAATTGCGCGTCGTTGGCAACAACTTGAAATCCCTGGAGGTTTCCGAAGAGAAGGTAAACAAAATAATCAATAAAATATATAAAAGTCGCATTTATCAAGTACTACAAAAGATAAAAAAAATGTTTAAGCCGACAAAAAACTTCAAATAAAAAAAAAATAATTTTTTTTTCTCTCGTTAAAAATTATTTAAATGAGAAATAACATATTTCTGTATGGTATACGTAGGCCAACCAGCGTGAGGAGGAGTACAAGAACCAAATTAAGACCCTGACTACTCGTCTAAAGGAGGTAGAATTTTCGCGAGAACCTTTAGAGCATTTTGCACGATGTTTGTTTGATATCCGTGAGCTTATCGGTATCACAAACCGATATAATAACAAGCAGCGATGCTTTTAACCTCTTCTTATATTTATTATTGCTGAATAAGATTGAATTATCACTGTAGCAAAAACCCGTGAGCAGCGATGATACTTTAGATGGCGATAAGATGCTTTTGTTGTTAAACTAACTGGAAAAAAATTTTTTTTGTGTGTTTCACTCTAACCCAGGCGACACAGAGGGAGGAGACATTCGAGGGACAAGTGAAGATTCTTGATTGCCAGTTGAAAGAGGTAATATCACCTATTCTCGACACTTGACATTAAAAAAATTTCATTGACATCTTGGACAGTTATCAATATGAGTCATGAGACTCTCGCTCGTTTAAACAAAAAAAAAAAATAGCGACGACGGAAATCTAGCTCTATTATCAAGGTACACGTGTGCTGGCTTTATTGCTGTATTAACAAAAGTTTGATTTGGAATTGAAATGCACGGATTTTCACTCACAAACTTGATACACGATGGATTTTTTGAAATATCTCGAAAAGTACGAGAGTTATCGAATTTTACTAGAGAATATTTTTTATAGAGAATTTTAAGAGCTACAAAAATGATTATAAGTAAAATTTTGATAAGTCTAACGGTTTTCGAAATATGTTAATGAGAACATGAGCCTCTCTCTATTATTGGAAAAAAATCTTACTTTCATTTTTTTGAAATAGCTCGAAAAATATTTGATTTACAGGATTTTTCTACATGACACTTTTTGTAGACAATTTCAAGATCTAAAAAAAAGGTTTTATGGAAAAATCTCGTATCTTTTTTCGTTTTTGAGAATTTCGCGTTGTAAAAAAATTTGAGATATCCATCCGTGTAATTTATGTCTGTATTTAAAGAAAAAATCAATTAACACTGTTTTAATCAATTTTTCAGTCGGAGGCACGTGCCGAGTTTGCCGAGAGATCGGTGCAGAAGCTCCAGAAGGAGGTCGACAGGCTCGAGGGTGTGTATTTAAACTATATTATTCATTATTTCAATCTTAAATTTTTAATGACTCTACTGTTTCACTCCATTTTTCAACTTTCAATCGTAGCTAATTTTAAGGTTTGTCATTTTACCACTCCCCTCCAACGAATCCCCCAAAAATTCCCCCAAGACCGACTGCCAATTATCTTCTCATACACTGAATTTCCTAAGAAAAATTCAAGAGAATAATTGACGATGTGTAAAAATCTTTTTCCCACAATACTTCGAATATTCTCTTAAATATCACGCAAATCATATACTATAAAGCTCTAAATTCCCGGTTTTGCAACCTCTAACTCAAAACTTACTCGCCAAAAAATTTTTTCGTGTGTGTGCGTGTGGCTAACGAGTAATATTTGCAGACGACCTCCTTGCCGAGAGGGAAAAAAACAGGTTACTGCAGTCAGAAATGGAGGCGACCCTGCATGACATCCAGAACATGTAGAGATCAATGCAGGTGTATTTCTTGCGATGGAAAATGACGAAAAAAATATATAAATATATATATTTACCTATAACGATTTTTGGCGTGCGCCAATGGTGCAAAAATCGAGCATTAACACAGGACGAAACCAAGTCGTAAAAAATACACAATCCTCAACATAAAATGAATTCCAGACTTCACCGTCCAATTGAGCGTGTGTGTATCGCATGTATGAGAAACTTCGAATGCATGATTAAACGAAAAAAAAAATTAAACCATCACTGAATGAAAAAAATAATTATATAATTAATTAGAAAAAGAAAAAAGGCCATTAAAAAACTATGGCAATATAATAAATCATTCCATAAATTGATATCACGAGTAGTTCGTATATATTTTTCGTCGAAAATTAATTTTTTTCGGAGCAAGAAAAATGCAGCAATCGCACGAAACAAAATATTAGTACTTGTGTTGTATAAATCAACATTTATCTCGGCCTAATGTTAAATTGTTTTATTATATCAATTGACATGAAACAAAAAAACAAAATTATTTTTGCTTCCGAATTCATTGCAATTTTTTGTTAAAAATTTATTTAAGTATTTTCTTGATTATAATATTCTTTTTTTCCTTTTTTTATATATATATATAAATAAATATATATGAAGCATATATCCATGTATGCATAATCAATGTATATATATTGTATATTCTGTATTTACATTGATATATATGTGGATATATGAGTATGTATAATCATCGATTTCTTTGAATTTGTCAACGATGAATTTTGATCACACTGCCGAAAGAAAAAATAAATTATTGTCAATATCATTAACGTGAAAATAAGCCTGGATCTTGAATTTACAAAGTAAAAAAGCACAAAAAAAACATTAAATATAGACGCGAAAAAAAAAAAATCATTGAAGTAAAGAGAAATCGAAAAAAAAAAGAAATAAAAACAGATATTTGAATTTTTTCCTCTTGATAATTAGTCTATTAATTTACTTAATAATTATTAGTAATTAAATGAACAAGTTTGTTCAATCTAATTTTTTTTTTGCTGTAACGTTAATTATTATTATGATATTTCTATTATAAATCTGTTTATAATATATATTTTCATTTTGAAAAGTGTGTGATTTGTTGTTTTTAATGTTAATTTGTTGTTTAATTTTATTTTAATTAAAGTTTAGTGTTGATTTTATGCACTAACATAATGCTGTGCAAAATATCCAACTAATAAGACGTTTAATGTGTGTATAACTTGCATGGAAGATCGATGAACTGACACGGGTACGTATGAAAACAATAGTTGGATAACTATTAGGTGAGTAAATAATAAATTAAAATTTTTTTGTATAATTTTTTTAGGTAAAAAAAAAAAATTTCATCTATAACGATAAAGTTAGATTTTAATATTATAAATAACTGGAAAACTTGCTGCATTACAAGATTTTTAGCCAGAACCTTTTTTATAGAAAATTTGAAAAGCAACAAAAAAAGATTCTATTAAAAATTTTGATAAATCGCTTATTTTCCAAGAAATGTCAAAAAAACTACTCTCGAAAAAAATAAGATATGAGATAATGATTTTGTATTTTTACAAATATTTTAGAAAATACTATTCTCACGAGATTTTCACTAATAATCTTTTTTATAAAGAATTAGTCAAGCTACAAAAAAGATTATATGCAAAATTGTCCCAAAACCTATTGATTTAGAGATATAACCCAGTTTCACTGTATAGCGTCGTAACAACAGCCTATAGAAGCATTGAACGAATTTTAAACGCGTTATTAGAGCCTTTAATCCGATATATTAACGCATATATACTTAAAATATAATATAAAATCGAGTTTAATGCTTTGAATGAAATGAATAACTTTTAAAATTGCTTACAGATGAGATGTTAGTGGAGAAGGAAAAATACAAGGAGATTGGCGATGGTCTGGACGTGGCGTTTGAAGAGCTCTATGGAATCTAAAAAGCATTTCTACAACCTAACAAATTTTTACAATGCTTCTCTGTTAGATTATCGCTTACTCTAACGCTTCCGTAAGTCAATGCTCCCCACGAGAAGCTTCTGCTTTCCATTACCCCCCATGCCAAGACCCAAATTTATGCTCCCCATAAACACCAAAATCAACAGGATATACCACGATTATGTATATATATATACACACACATATGTTGTATTTTTGCGGTGAAAAATGGCCGTTAAACATGTCTTGCACACTTCTATTTTCATTTGTTTTCATTTCAGACGAGCTCGTCCACGAGAAGGAGAAGTACAAATACATCTGCGACGATTTGGATCTCACCTTCACCGAACTCGTTGGCTAAACTTTGGAATTTTATCCTACACACGCACACAATCACAATGCCCAAGAGCACAATACACTACACCCAACACACCAGATATTTATCTACGACAAATTGTGGTCGTTTAACTATTAATTGTATTATTGTAATTAAAGTTAATATATTGTAAACACTTGGAAATGATCATTTTTATCGTTTTTTCCTTCTTATAATAATTTTTTTCCATCTTAAATTAATCTATTTTTGTACTTTATAGCTGTTGAAAATTATTCTGGAAGTTACTCGATGCTTTAAATGATAAAAAAATGATTTTACTTCATTATTCGAGTCAACTGCGAAAATGAAATTCTGAATTTATTCAATATCTCAAAAACTAAGCGAAATCTCATGAAAAGTGTTAAAATCTTTTTTATAGAGGATGAAATTCTCTATGAAAAAGGTTTTATGCATTATCCCCGAATTTTTAATGGTTTGGTAGGAAAAATAAAAAAATTGTCATATCCCAACATAATTTATAATATCAGAAATTTCTTAATCCCAAAATAACCCTGAAAATCGTATTGTTTACCGATTAATTAATTTACAAACTTGAAAATCATCCGTATTAACAGTTCTTCCATACTAATCAACACTTGTCCTGTCCTCTTTGCAGACGAGCTGACAAATGAGCGCAGTAAGTACAAAGCAATTGCCGAGGAGATGGACCAGACATTCGCCGACCTTGCGGGATATTAAGGCGAGGATTTCAAGCGTAAATAAGCAAAAATGAATTCATAACTCTCATCAACACTGCCATCCGAAGAGAAAACCTACCAACTTGTCCATACATCACGATCTGGCTCAACCCATCGCACAAAAATCCGCTTCATTATTGCTCATGTGTTATTCCCCTGAATCAGTCAACTTTCTTATGTCATTGGGAGCGGGATTTATTGTGCAGGCAGTGAAATATCGTTGTAGATTAATTTGGATAAAAAAAAAATTTTTTTATGTGCAATTTGTTGATTTTTTTTTGTATCGCTTTCATGTAGCGTATAATTATTTTACATATCGGGTGTAATTATTTTCCCTCAAAGTCCCGAGAAGCTTTTGCAAGCATTTTTATATATGTATATGGATTACCCAACGTGTACAAAATTTTTTCAAGAGGCTAATAATGGAATTATTAAATAAGTGATATAATTAAAATGTGAATATTATTCACATGAAATATTGAGCCATCCGAATTTTTTTTCTTTTGCTAAGTACGAGGCATATCAGAGTAAAATTGACCATTATAACAAACATTTATTATGCTTTTCGCGTGTATATTATATATTCAAATAATCCTCCGATGGAATTAAAATTATTTTTTACTGCAAACATAAAAAAAATGGCAAAAAATAGAAATAACTGTTGGAATTTTAAATTATTTCAATGTTTTAAATAAGAAAAAAACTTATAATTTCCGAAAAATGTTTGAAAATATTTAAAAAATAGTTAAAAAATTTTTTTAGTTTAAATTTTTTAAATATTCGCAGTAAAAAATGAGAAAAATTCTATTAACATCATTAGCTCCCATATATCTTCGCTTAAAAAAAATAATTTTGACAATCCAAAATGACTTTTGTGATAATTTAACCAAATAATTTAGTTTTTATGTGAATAATGCATCATTAAAAAAAAATGTTTTTTGTCATCCAGTGCCTATCTTCGATAAATGCGCGAGAAGATGAAATATTGCCAGTGTATGACCACGGGCAATAATTAATTGGTAATATAAACAATTTTTTAAGAACATAATGTTAAGAATTTCATGCAAAATAAAAAAAAAACTGAAAAAAAAAATTAAATTTAACTATGAGATTACCTGTGTTTCAATGTTTTTAGTTGGATTATCTGAGTCAAATGTTGGTGTGATCAACGGGGGAAAATTTCGATTCAGTATACATTTAGAGCATTTTGCCACTGGCTAACCGATATAAAATTGAGATTTTTTTTTTTCATCTTATTTAATGTTGTTTTTCGTTTTGTTTTTCTCAGTCCTGACGTATTTTTATAAATAGCGTCACACGTATCGCCACTAAATCCTATTCTTGGGTGAGAGAGACACATTTTCCTGGTGAGAATGATCAGCAAGGCAGCCTAGAAGGTCTGCTAATATTACATGTACTGATTCGTCGTTGGTTAAAACAGTTTAAGCAATACTACGGCGTAAAAATTATTGGATACATTCAGCTATAAATAGGGCTCTAAACTGTTGGCAGATGACAAAATATATTTGACCAACTTATACCTTGAAAAAAAAATATATATATACATACAAAATCCAATTTTTCAGATATCATTGGATATTAGCAAAAAATAGACCATTTAATTTCCTCAATATCTCAAAAAATATTAGAGTTGGTAAATATGCGCTCAGGATCTTTTTCATTAAACTTTTCACGAGCTACAAAAAAGAATCTAACAAATATTTCAATAAAACTGGTAGTTTCTGAGATATCTCTAAAATAATAATTTCTTGCACAACAGCAAAAAATATAAAACCACAATAAAATTAATTTTTTACAACAATTATTAAAAATAACCAGTAATATTTTAGAATACTACTTCTAAAAATATCTTCAATAGATATAGAAATAAAAAGAGTTTCATTTCCAGAGTGGATAAAAAAAAAAATGAAAAACTGGCCATATCAATTTCACATCACACTTCATCATTGCGAATGGACTGTTAGTTAATCATATGGCTCTTGATATCTAAGTAAAACTATGTGCGGGTGTGAGTATTTTCACCTCTGAAAATAGAGTAGAAAATTAATCGTCATAGCAAGTAAATGATTTTCAGACATGTCAAACTCTGTGACACACATCTTCATTCTGAAAATTCCAAAGCAACAACTACTCTGCGCAGATACGTCAATGATCATTGGCGCAACATAGGCGTAGAATCACGAAGATCCACAGAGTTTAGAAATAAACGCACGCCTGCAGAGACGAAGAAGATGGAACGGCTAAGCTACGGCATCGCCACTCGCCATTTTTGGGCGCCCCACCAAGCCAAGCTTTCACAAGTGCGAGCTTTGCCGTGTCTCAGGGCTTTTCAACGACACTCGTTGCGCGTCGTTCTACTCGCGAGGGTAGGTAAGTGTGCGACGCCATTATATGATCAACTGTGAAAATATATCGCCTAACGACTCTCTTATCTTGACAGCTACTGCTCTGCATTAATAAAACTATTTTTTTCGATTTTTTTTCCAGGGAGTTGGGAAAAAATTACTAATCAATTTTTTTTACACTCCGGCAAGTCTGAGTGACGTTTCCAATATGGGAATGTGGATTTCCCAACTCCTCAACTGCATCGCTTATTATCGCTATGCTTTAGACAACTGTTTTCAAGCTTTTAAACGCTTCGCTATGGCGTAAGTAGAATAAACACCCCTAACTGCACTCTAATTCATTCCCACGTTTAATCTAACTTGTGTTAAACAATTTTTTAATTCAACAAAAAAATTTTTTGTCTCACTGACAAGTCTGTGTACCAGTATTCGGACAATGTCCCAATACTCGGACACGTGACTCGAGCAAAAAGAACTTTTTTCAAGTTGATTTTTCTGATTGACATATTGTGTACCAGTATTCGGACAACTAATGTCCCAATATTCGGACATGTGATTAGAATTTTTTTTTATATTTAAAAGAATTTTAAATAAATTATAACATTGAGACAAAAAAATTAAAACTTTTTTATAAAATAAATTTTGCTTAAATATAACCCATGACTCGGAAAGTCCTTGGCATTATTCCCAAAGTTATATCTGAAATTTCACCGTCGCGTAATGATTATAATATGTAATTTTATTGAGAGAGATAGAGACGAAATGAGAATAAAGATTTTTGTTATTGTTTAGGATTTATTTGTGGATTTTGTTTTTTTTTTTTTTCTTTCGGCAGAGTTATATGTGTCACTGACAATGTCATCTACGAGTGGAAACAGAAAATGGATGTTCACGCGGGCGGAATGTTTCGCAAACTTTCGGAAAGTTCTATTAATAATGCGGCTAAGCACTTAGATCGGATGTCGGCTGACGTTAGCGGCCAAGTAAAGCCCGATCTTCTGCGGGTTATGAAGATTTTCTCTCGAGGCTCTTTTGCCCTCTCCTTCTCCATCGTCTTCTTTATTGCATCTCTTTTCTCAACTATTCGGATGACTATTTATAGGTTTTTGTGGTAATTCTATTTTTGGTACACACACCCGCTTTTCATGGTTGTGATAGTAATGCACAAATCTTGCTAACGAATATATAATTAATTTACCCTTTGGAAAAATAAAATTTTTTCATCAAAAAAAAAAAATATTTTTAAATATCAATCGTTAAATAAAAAACATTGTCTTTAATTAGAAAAATATATAAATATATATCACGTCAAAAACGGAGATGTTTCAATTGTCGGACACCTTGTGGTCTAATAACCAGACATGCACCCTAATTTTATTTTTAAATTTACCGTCGATAATTTTAAATTTATGTCACAATCATTAATAATGTATTTCTCGTGTAAAAAAATTCATTTTTATAAAAAATTCATGGATATCTTTTGCTGCAGTACTTTGATTAGTTTTGCCAAGGAAGAAGTCGCAAAAAACCCGCCACCATGGACGCGATTAAGAAGAAAATGCAAGCGATGAAGCTTGAGAAGGACAATGCACAGGATAAAGCTGATGCGTGCGAGGGACAGGCGAAGGAGGCAAATCTGCGCGCAGACAAGGTTATGGAGGAGGTGGCTGATCTGCAGAAAAAATTGCAACAGGTCGAGGGCGATTTGCAGACAAACAAACAGAATCTCGAGCAGGCGAATAAAAACCTCGAAGAGCGTGAAAAATCTCTGACCAATGTAAGTTCCAAAAATCAAAAAATTACTTCATTAATCAATTAATCAATGAAAAATAATTATCATGCAATCTAATTATCACAGGAATGACGCGAAAAAAAACAATTTTTCTAACTGTTCCTAATTTTTATATAAATAATTCCATGTCCGATTTATTTTTACTTTAATTATTTAAACGAGAAAAAAATTATTGATCTATAGGCGGAATCTGAGGTGGCCGCTTTGAACAGAAAAGTCCAGCTGATCGAGGAGGATCTCGAGCGCTCCGAGGAGCGTTTAAACACTGCCACGGCCAAGCTTGCCGAGGCATCGCAAGCCGCTGACGAATCCAGCCGGTAAATTCGCGTATAAACTTATTTTTTACGCTTATTTTTAATCAGATAATTTATTTCAGTATGTGTAAAGTACTGGAAAACCGAGCTCAGCAGGATGAGGAGCGAATGGACCAACTGACGAATCAGTTGAAAGAGGCTCGTCTACTAGCTGAAGATGCTGACGGAAAATCTGACGAAGTGTCGCGCAAGCTGGCCTTTGTTGAAGACGAGCTTGAAGTTGCTGAGGACCGCGTGAAATCCGGAGAAGCGTATGTTATCGATTTTTTTGTAATTAAATAACAAAAAAACGCTTTTTTGTATAGCTTGAAGATAAAGCTACAAAAATGATCTTATATACAAAAATTCTGTTATTCCGAGGATATTTCGATAAGAAAATGACTTAATATGATTTTTTACCTCGGCCGAGAACTTTGTTGCTAACTAATCTCATTAAAATGTGAATTTCAGGAAGATCACAGAGTTGGAGGAGGAACTTAAAGTCGTTGGCAACAGCTTGAAGTCTCTAGAAGTGTCCGAGGAAAAGGTAAAACCTCATAGAAACCTCTTAGCCCTGCAAAAAATCAAACTAAACCGACTACATCTACATAATTCAGGCTAACCAAAGAGTCGAGGAGTTCAAACGTCAGCTGAAGACTCTCACCGTGAAACTAAAGGAAGCCGAGGCACGCGCAGAGTTTGCCGAGAAGACTGTAAAGAAGTTGCAGAAGGAGGTCGACAGGCTCGAAGGTTATTTTTCACATTATCCCTCACAAAAAAATTTTTATTTATTTTTTTCTTGTGATGTGAATAATCTTACGACAATCTCATCAGGATGAAAATTAAGAAAACAAGCGAGATTTCAAGTGATAAAATGCAAAAAAAAAAAAAAAATTCCATTTTTCGTTGCAGACGACTTGAGGGACCAAAAGGAGAAACACAAAGATATTACCGACGACATGGATAAGACATTTGCTGAGCTTAGCGGCTACTAAAAATATTCACTCTTCATACTAGAAAAAAAAAAAAAAAAAATGTTTAAACATGTATTTAAAAGAGAAAAAAAAACGAAAACAAAAAAAAAACACCTAACACGCTTCATGTCGTTTCGCATATTTTTTTTTTCTAATTAGCACACAAAAATTTATTCAACAATACACGGACGCTTAACAGCTGCAGCTTAAGCTTCATCGAGCAACTCATGTCCCAGGTACTATTGGAATTCCCCCCCTCTGAAAACATACGAAAAAAAAAAGAAACAAAACATCTCGCCCATATGGGGATGCCTATCGCTGAATTTAACCATACTCGTGCGTGTGGATGAACTAATAATTTTTAGGTGAACCCGAATATTTCATCGGATGTTAATAGATTAGTTTTTTGAATTATAAAATGTTATCATGAGAGAGAGAGAGAGAGAGAGAGAGAGAGAGCGAGATTATTTAAGATGGTGAATTATTTAATTAATTAACTTTTATGATTTTTTCAGACGAACTTGGCATCAACAAGGACAGATACAAGTCCTTGGCCGACGAGATGGACTCGACTTTTGCAGAATTGGCTGGATATTAAGTGTAATTTGGCAATTTTTCGGTCTCAACTGGACGTTAATATGAAATTTAAAAAATGCGAAAACAATCATTGAATAGTTTTCAGTTGATAAAAAAAAATTTTTTTTCCTCTTATTTATTTATAATAATCATTAATTTCTGTATCTAGTCCAACAATACCATTTATCAAGACACAAAATATGCACGACACAATACACATATACTGTTATTTTATGGTAAATTTAAATTACATCTCATTATTACAAATTGTATGAAATATATTATATACGAGTTTAATAAATCGGTGTAAGTGTTTTAAATCACCTTTGTTTTTGTTGTGAAAAAATTTGTATTGGAAAGATCTTGGAAATTACGAGATTTATGATATTTTTTCTAATAACCTTTTTTGTAGCCCTTAAAATTTTCTTTAAAAAAGATACTAACAAAAAATCATGTAACTCCTACCATTTTCGAAATATTTGTAAAAATCAACAAACACCTGTATTGTGTAATTTTTCAAATCTAGAAATATTATGATCTACTGTTGGTAATATTTATTGCTCTTCGTCATAAAAAATACTCTTGTCAGTCTATATATATAGACAGCTGTTTCACGTAGCACACGTTTTCACTTTTGTACAAAAGATTGGTTAGAGTGCCACACATACCACACACACTCGAGTGCATTTGACGTTTTTTTACGGAAAAAAAATATAAATAAACTGCCGGTAAAACCAGTTAATCGCTTGGTCATCAAGTTGATTATTAAACACGGAAACTAATAATGGTAGAAACAACCGAGGAAGTGGCTAGCGGGGAAAATGCTCCGCCAAAGACGGCAAAGCAGTTGGAAAAGGAAGCCAAGAAGCTTGCAAAGTTGGAGAAATTCAAGCAGAAACAGGAGAAAAAAGACAAGCCTACCAGCTCAAATGTAAAACACAAAGAAAAAGCCGAGGTAATTAATTAATTTACCAGATTAAACACATTATTACGATATTTAAACAACCATATGGTCTTCAGAAAGATCAATATTGCCATGACGAAATCCTGCATCAGTTTGTCAAACTCAAAAACTAACAATTAAAATTCGTCTTGAAAATTTTTTAAAACTATTTCACCCGTAACTTGTTTTTAATTTAATTTTCTCTATTAATTTTTACACTTGAAAAATTCAAGATCAGTCACTAAATTGCACTATTTCCTTCGTAGAATGACAAGAAAAAACCTTCGAAGGATACAGCAACCTACGACGTGGCCACTGCACCCGGTGACAAGAAGGACACGACAATTCCAATGCCAGCAGCCTACAGTCCGCAGTTTGTCGAGGCAGCCTGGTACTCTTGGTGGGAGAAAGAGGGTTTTTTCAAGCCCGAATACAACCGGAAATTCATCTCCGAACCCAATCCAAACGGTAAATTCATAATGGTCCTACCACCACCAAACGTCACCGGCTACCTGCACCTGGGGCACGCGCTAACCAACGCAGTAGAGGACGCCATCACGCGATACAATCGCATGAAGGGCCGGACAACGCTGTGGAACCCGGGTTGCGATCATGCGGGCATTGCCACGCAAGTGGTCGTGGAGAAGAAACTCTGGCGCGAGGAGCAAAAAACACGGCACGACGTGGGCCGTGAAAAATTCCTAGAGAAAATTTGGGAGTGGAAGAACGAGAAGGGCCACGTAATTTACGATCAATTGCGTGCACTAGGCGGTTCATTTGACTGGGATCGCGCGGCCTTTACCATGGATCCAAAGCTGTCACGCGCTGTAACCGAAGCCTTTGTCCGACTGCACGACGAGGGTGTGATCTACCGCAGCAACCGTCTTGTCAACTGGTCGTGCACGCTGAAAAGTGCAATTTCGGACATTGAGGTGGAAAAAACCGAGTTGAGCGGCAAAACTCTGCTCTCAATTCCCGGCTACACGTCGAAAATCGAATTTGGCGTGCTTGTACACTTTAACTACAAAATTCTCGATGACGAGACGACAATAACCGTGGCAACGACGCGTGCAGAAACAATGCTGGGTGATACTGCGATCGCCGTCCACCCGGAGGACACGCGCTACACGCATCTCATCGGAAAATTCGCGAAGCATCCCTTCTGCGACCGAAAAATCCCCATAATCGCCGATGCATTTGTCGACAAGGAATTTGGCACAGGGGCAGTAAAAATAACTCCTGCGCACGATCCAAATGACTACGAAGTCGGAAAGCGTCACGATTTGCCCTTTATAACAATTTTCAACGACGAGGGAATAATAATCGGCGACTACGGCGAATTTACCGGAATGAAACGATTCGACGCGCGACGCAAGATTCTCAAGGCCCTGGAAGAGCTCAAACTGCTCGTGGAGGTACAGGATCACTCGATGGTCGTGCCAATTTGCAGCCGATCAAAGGACGTCGTTGAACCAATGATCAAGCCACAGTGGTATATTCGATGCGACGAAATGGCGGCCGACGCCGTGGATGCCGTGAAGCGCGGAGACTTGAAAATTATCCCCGAGCAGCACAAAAAGACCTGGTACCACTGGATGGAGGGTATTCGGGACTGGTGTATCTCCCGTCAACTCTGGTGGGGCCACCGGATCCCCGCGTATCGCGTGAGCAGTGGAAAAATAGTGGAAACGCCCGGAGAAGAGGTCTGGGTGAGTGCTCGCAGTGAGAGTGAAGCTCGCACCAAGGCCGCGGCCAAGTTGGGCTTAGCTGAGTCGGAAATTACTCTAGAACAGGACCCGGATGTTCTCGATACTTGGTTCTCATCCGCACTATTTCCATTCTCGATTTTCGGCTGGCCCGACGAGACGGAAGACTTGAAGGCATTTTATCCCGGCACGCTGCTCGAGACCGGGCATGATATTCTGTTCTTTTGGGTGGCGAGAATGGTGTTTTTTGGACAAAAACTCATGGGCAAACTGCCCTTCAAGGAGGTCTACCTGCACGCTATGGTTCGCGATGCGCACGGCCGCAAAATGAGCAAATCCCTCGGCAATGTCATCGATCCAGTGGATGTTATCAGGGGTGTGACACTTGAAAAACTCCACCAGCAGCTCCAGGACTCGAATTTGGACCCCCGAGAACTGGCAAAAGCAATTGCCGGGCAGAAGAGAGACTTCCCACAGGGTATTCCCGAGTGTGGAACCGATGCGCTCAGATTTGCCGTCTGTGCCTACACTTCTCAGGGTCGGGATATTAATCTGGATATTCTGAGAGTTCAGGGATACAGATTCTTCTGCAATAAATTGTGGAATGCAACGAAATTTGCCCTGAGGTATCTGGAAGACTTCCAGTGGGACGGCGAACACGAGGTAAATTTTTTTCCCACATTTTAAAGGGGTAACATTGCGGCCCGCAAGCAGATTATCGAGTTTATTACCTGGGAAAATTGAGTTTTGCTTAGATTTATTAAATTCTTTTGAGTGCTTGCAATGTTACTCCTGAAAGAGTGAGGTTTTGATGGTTAAAATGAGTGTTGGGGCTGGTGATAGAGCAATGGATTGACCTATGGCGATGAGTGGCTCTTGAAAACTCTCCGGGAGGATTGCGTGCTGGAGTCTGTCAATGAATTTTTGGCCGAACATCCTTACTTGGATGGCTTTACACCGTCTCAAGCTGATGCTCGAGTGTCTCAGTTATTTTCTCGACTTGGCGATGTGAATTTATCACGATTGAATCATCTCAAACGATGGCGGCATCACTTGTCCAGCTTTACTACCTCTGAGAAGACTAAATTTCGGTCCGATCGTGCGACTATTTTCTCTCGCTGCACTTCTAACATTTCCAATGGATTTCAGGTGATCATCACAGATTTCCCTGAATTCCCTCTAATTTTTTTTCCTTCTTTTTATTTACTGTTAACACTTTTTATAACTAACTATTTCTATCACTTGGTAAACTTTCTTGCTCTTTCTTTCATTAATTAACCCAGTAGTCAGACGCAAAATCCTTAGACATCAAAAAAATTGTGACTATGTTATTCATTTTTTCTCTGGTAAATTTTAGCTAACCGGTCACGAGTCAAAAGTGGACTTGTGGATGCTGTCGAGACTGAGCTACGCGGCGAAATCATGTGACGAGGGTTTGGAACAGTATGATTTCAACGGAGCAACAACAACCTGCTACAATTTATGGCTCTACGACCTGTGCGACACGTATTTGGTAAGATTTAAAAGTTCCCTGACACTCAAAGACTTTTTTACTAACGAAATTCTGCAATTTTAGGAGTACCTGAAGCCCGTGTTCCAAAGCGGAACGCCCGAGCAAATTCTCGCTGCAAAACGCGTGCTCTTCAAGACCCTGGATGTGGGCCTGCGACTTTTGAGTCCCTTTATGCCGTTCATAACTGAGGAATTGTATCAACGCTTGCCCCGGGCTCAACTGCAGTACCCAAGCATCTGCGTGAGCCCGTACCCCACGGAGGCAGAGGTAAAAACGCGAGATAAAACATTTTTATTGTCGTCTGATCTTCTAAAATTTGGTATTTTAGTGCCCGTGGAGGAACGAGGCGATTGAAGCGGAGGTGGAAATTATTTACAAAGTTATTCGCAGCATCAGATCCACGCTTTCGAGTTATAATGTAGTCAAGAGGACAACCGACGTTTATCTTCGGTGTAAAACTGAGCAACTGAGCTCTATGCTAAACGAATATCAACTATTTATTTCTACGCTCAGCCACGCCAACATCACACCTGAAGCCGTCGTCACTCACGATTACATTATGACTAATGTGTCTGATCAAATTCAGGCATATATCCTACTAAAGGTAAAATAATGGCTCCTACTAGTAGCAACAAGTTTGTCTCCATAAATTGTATTTTTTAGCAGTGATAAATGTAATTTTCAATTGGGTTTCAGGGAGTGATTGATCCGCAAAAAGAACTGGACAGATTTGGCACACAGAAAGAAGCATTGATATCCACTATTTCCAAGTTGAAACAGGCCATGGATGCTCTTGATTACAAGACGAAAGTCCCGAGTGAAGTGCAAGTGAGCAATTTGGAAAAGCTTGTGAGCAGTGAAGGGGAATTAGCGCGAATTATCGAGGCTATTGATGCTCTAAAGCTTATTTTATAATTGAGAAATTGTGTAGTTTATAGTGCATTTGAAATTTTTCATCATTATTTACGGACAATAAAATTATTTACCGTGTATCTGGGCAAATTCTCACGTTGGCTCTGCCTAGACACTTGGATAATCCGTGATAAATGGCAGGTTATGGATGATTAAATTGAGAGAATAATTTTTAGATACTTGTAAAATACCCCGTGAAAACTGTGGGATGTATATTTTCTTGCTTGTGAGTGGGAAAATGCCGCGTTTTTTGGCCAAAAATGGATGGATTGCAAACACAAGATGGCTACTCACCCAAATTGTCGCAGCGTAATTTGTGATTTTCCGTGAATTTCCTGCAGTATGCGGCTCACTAATTGTTTCAATCAAGCACTACGATTGTTAAACACTCACTGGGCACATTAATTTGTCTATTAATTTGTCCATTAACACTCACTTGTACACATTTCGGTGGAGACAAGGTCGCCTCTATCGCGCACGAACACGTTCAGACACGTCGAGAATGTGACGCATCGTTACTCACTTGATACCACATCTACACCGGTTTTCATCATATAAAAAATCACGATTTTTCATTTGATCACTGTGAGATTAATTACTCGTTGTCACGGTTTACTTAAACTTATTCCCGAACTCGAATATTTGGCATCGCGTCTACGTCGCCCGAGCAACTGCCGCCGACTGGTGTGGAGCTTGCGCCGTCGTGCCACCATTTTGAAAGTGTTTCGCGCCAACCGGTACACCACCCCTCTTTGGTTCAATTTTTGACTCACATAGTCACACGTATTCTCTATACATAGGGATTTATATGGTAAGCTAAATTAATATATTTTTGTTTCAAACTTTTTTCAGTAATATATATAATTTTCAATATTTAATTTTTCAATTTTATTAAATAATGCAACTAGTAGCACGATATAAACAAAAAAAAAAATTGTTTACTTTTGAAATCCAATGTCTGAAAAAATTTTGACTTGTAAAACTTAAACAAATATGTTTCTGATGAAAAAAAAAAGTATTTTTCTAACCCAACAATCGCAAGCATAATTTTTTTTTTTTTTTTTAATAGAATACAATTCTATAAAAATTAAAATTTTTTTATATTTCTAAAGTATATACGTATAAGTTTTGAAAATATCTCAGGATTTTTTATTTTTTACTTTTGAATACAGTTAAAATTTTCCGATAGACCTCAGGACCGTTCCAGGAGCCTCTAAAAATTAATAATCAATTTTATTCACAGCTTACTATTTCACTAGGATTCTCCAAACGTACCTAAGCATAAAGTTCCAGTAGAGAAACGGGAAAAAATATTTTTTCATCATATACATAGACCACAATTCCTTCTTTTGATCGAAGGGAAATGTTTCCAGAGGCTGCAGATTGTAATCAAACTCTGCTAAAATACACTTTCCCGGGGCAGTAACCAATGGACATGAAGCGTAGCCATTGTACGTCATTTTTGGAGTTTTCCCCGATAAATCATCCAAAATATTGCAATGTAACACCTTCGATTGCGCGGCTATAAAACAATAAATAACATTTACAGTGTTAAAAAAATTTTTTTCAGTCTGTTCATACCTATTGCGGCCATGGTTTTTGAATTGGGCGAGGATGTGCAATCGCCTAGTCCATAAATATTTTTGTAATGTGTATGCTGCAATGTTTTCGAATCTACTAACAAAAATCCTTGTTCATTTGTCAATTTTGGGTGGTTTTTCAGCACATCTGGAGGTCCCATTGGCGGGCACACATGTAAAAAGGAATACTACAGACATAGAAAATAATAATTAAATAAATCTCAATTTTAATCGATGCTCAACAGATTTTACTACCTTTTGTATGAATTTTTCCTCTGGCTTCTTTAAATTTTGAAATACAGCCTCATTATTATCTCCATTCACCTCGACAAGACATGTTTGTGTATTAACTTTAATATTTCGATGCTTGCAAACATCCCACAGGGCATCAGCGTATTTTTTGACCCCAAAAATCACAGGTAATGACGTATTATAAACAACATCAATATCATTCCTCATATTTTGCTGTAATCAATAATGAAATTACTCCTTAGAGATTGTAAAATCAAAATGATTTGATCACATGCCTTTCGCCAATAGTCTTCAGCAAGGTATGCAATTTTTTGCGGAGCTCCTGGACACTTTACTGGAGAATTCGGGAAGGTGAAGACCGCAGTACCTTTCCGCGCGCGTTTAATTTTGTGAAATACATCTGTCACAGTCTCAGGACCATAAATCGAGCACACTTGAGCATCAGGATTCTTCAGACTGTCTACTAACCCTGGAATCTATGACCGATTATCTGTATAAATCATTAAAGCACTAAAAAAACTCCCGTCTGTACCTTGTTCCACTGCAGTTGAAGGCCCACAGCGACGACCATGATCTCATAGTCGATTGTGTCCCCATTGCTCGTTGATACTCTGTTGCAATCGGGCTCAAAGGCTGTCACAGAGTCCCTCAACCAGGTTGCCGTCTTGGGAAGTACGTCTGCCATCGGTTTCCGGGATGATTCGAACGTTTGTAAGCCACCACCGATGAGAGTGAACAACGGTTGATAGTAGTGGACCTTATAAATTTATTAATTAATTTATTACTGTACTTGGTAGGGCTCCAAATAGGTCCTTACATCACTGGGCTCGACGACGATCACACTGTTGGCCGAATTATTGAATTTTTTCGACAGTTTAGCAGCCATTGTACATCCACCGGTTCCGCCACCGACAACCAGAACTTTGCATCTAACAATAATGACATTTGAATAATTTTTAGATATTTATTGACAACAATTAAATACCTGTGGTGGATGCTTCTAACTGAGTAAATCCTGGCCATCCTCGCTGCTCCTAATGTTCCACAATTCATCATTTTTATGCAGTAATTAAAACCCTCATTAATCAGAGTGTCATTGAAGATATATGTTGTGTCAAAGAATTTTTTTCGTCGTTGACGAACACTTTGTTAAAAGCGGCAAAGGAAAACAGTAAATAACCTCAAAGTTTCGTTATAAAGTCAAAAGTCATATTGATGTGATAAATTTTACACTGATAAATTAATGGGGATTCCACTAACACACTCGGTGAGATTAAAATTATTAGATAAATATTCCGTATCTCCGCATTATAAAGATATGTCGCAAAAACACACGGCACGACTGAACAACTTACCGACCGGGGGAAAAAGGACAATAATGTGTTGGTTTGTTGGTATTTGTTCAGGTATATAGGACACAAAGTTTGCGCATGCCTCGATGACCCAGCCAAATAACAATAAAAAAATAAAGACGGAGTGTTATTACAAATTATTTATTATCTTTCGTAGACATGTGTATGATTGTTTTCTTCCCGCAGATGTTGTCGTTTTTTTTATTCATTCTTTATCGAGTTATTATTGATACATTGCGATCATTGAAGAGAGTTACATCAATAAACGCAAGTACGTTAGCGCCAATATAAAATTTAAATTATTAAATCATGCTTTGCGCAGGCGCTTCTTCACGCGCGCAACAGTATTTTTTATTTTTTTTTCATTAAAATTCATTTGCATAATAATTTACTTATATGACGTGAATCATTTTTGATCGGTATAAATTGAGTATTTACAAATCCGGCAAAGCTTATAGCCTTACGAAAGCGACGAAAAAATGAGGATCGAAGCTTATTCATCGATTTTCAACCCAAATATTCGATATTATCGTACAACACAGTCAATTAGTACCGTCCTAGATCATCGCTCGCGAACCAACATTCAAAAAACGGAGACTTAACTGAAAAAAAGTGAAAAAAGAAAATAATTTTCTTCAGGCAAGTTTCCCATCATTGTATTTTTTTCCTTTTCAATAAATCCGCCGTCAATATCCAGTATAATCATGCCAAGTACTACGTCCAGGTTGTCTGGGAGCTACATCAGATGCTGGAATCTGCTCAGGCGACTTGAAGTACTGCACTGACGTCGATCTCTCGTTTGCGGCAACTCTGGTCGACGGAATAAATTGTGGGCTTGGAATAAAGGTTTTCTGCTTCAACTGCTGGCTATAATTCGGTCTGGACACTCGATAATTATTTTCTGAAGGTTGCAGCACGGGTTCTCGACGTTGGTGAGGCAAGATGAAGCCACTGGGCAGTGAATCCTGATTAAAAGCCGGCGTGAGCGCCTCGTTTAGCGTCACATCGTACTCACTGTCTGGAATATCTTGCAGTGGGTGAGTAACTTCATTAATCCCCTGTTTTACAGCAGGTCCCGAAGCGCCGATGAGATTTTTCCGCTGCTCGTTGCTGGAAAAAAGATGGCCACGCCGATAATCCTCGGCATTCCAGGGTACTGCCGGTTTTATCTCGCTATTATTCTCCTGCTGGCTCCATTTTGTGTCCTTTGACGCTTGTAGCGTTTCAATTGGCCGTCTGTTGTCGTCTTTATACGCGTGGTATCTCACTCCGTCCTCCTCTGCAGGCTTAATTTGATACTTGTCAGCACCACGAGAATTTTCTTCGGGCTCCTTCCTGTCGCCAACTGTCGTCGAATTGACGACCGGTTCGCGCCTGACTGAATCCATGGCCTTCAGACCAACTGGCGACAGGCCACGAGGGTTTGGATTGCCCCCGCGAGACGGCAAAAATGGTCTCTTGACAACCCTGAACGCTGGCCTCGGTGGTGCAGGCGAAGAGTACTCGGGTTCATCATAATATTCGTCATTTAAAGCATAATCATCACCTCGGCCTTCCTCCGGCTTCAAACCGGTCTTTTCACCGCCATAAACTTTATCAGCATCGCTCGCCTTATCATTTTTAGGCGCTGCCGTGGGTTTGGGCACAAAATCTCGCTCAGACTTATCGTCATCGTGAGGGAATTTCGGCGGGTGTGGAGGTCCCTCGGTGGATGTTTTTTCTTTAGCCACCTTTTCCCGAGCTACGGAGAGTCTCAAAGCCGGCCTCGACTCTGAACTTGGCTTCTCCACCGGCAAATCCGGTTTTGGACGGTCGAGAGCACGATCTCTAGCGCGCTCAAAGAGTCTGTCGCGATTTGACGGTCTTTCCGGGTATTTTCTGGGCCGCGTTTCTTCCTCCTCGTTCCTATATCGAGTTCTGAGGATAATAAATATATGAATTGAGGTCTGAAGATAAAAAATGGTCTGATAAATGACTTACCTGATGGCCGGGCGGTCCCTCATGTCTCGCAGTTGATCGTAAAAATGACGGTCGCGTTCGCGGTACGGTCGACGCCGCATCGGCCGCCTCGGCCGCATATCTTCGAGCTCATCGTCATAGTAGTCGTCCTCCGGAGCTGCTGGAGGCTCGGAAGATCGTGCCGGTGGCCGGCGATTGTCCACTGGCGCAGAAACAGCCGTTTTGTAGGCAAATCGGTCTTGCTGCGGTGCGGGGGTCGGTCTGCGAGGCTTCAGGGGTGGCCTGGTTCTCGCGTAGATTGACGCGCTCGGAGTCACGGGCTTCGCTGGAGGCTCATGCGTCACTGCAGCTGCTGGCTTGTCTTCATAGTCGTCTCTGGGAAATCTAAGGTCACAAAGTATACGAAATTAATCGCCGTTAAATGAACAAATTCGAGTTTTTAATTACCCTCGGTCGTATTGCCGATCTTCCTCGACATCATCGGGCTCTCGGACCGCCATCACGGGGTCCCGTCTGTTGCTCCTGCTGGGAAATCGGTCTCTAGGCCGTATGAGCGCGGGCTCTCGGTACTCCCTGTCGCGATTTCTCATGTGATCCCTCCGATTGTACGGTCTTTCTTCGTACTCGTACTCGTCCGGCCGATGGTATACACTGCCCCGACTCCGCGGACGCTCGTACTCGTCGTCATAGTAGTCCTCCTCGTAGTAATCGTAGGCCGGGCGACGTCTGAGTGGCCGTCGACGCCTCGGGGCCGGTCGTGCAACGTCTGTTACTGCCGGCGGGGCTGAGGTCGTCGTGGTTGTTCTCACTGTCGTCGTTGTAGGTGGTGGGGCCGTTGTTGTCGCCGCTTTGTAGAGAGCGTCGTTGCGGTGCCAGTACTTTTTCGAGTTGGCGCAGTCCACTTCCGAGGCAAAGTGGCAGATAAAGGTCTTTTGGTCGAATGCCGTAAAGTTGGCGCAGAGAAAATCGTACCGGGTGCCAAATAGGCAGTGATGATAGACCTGAAACAATTATTTTTTTATGAAAATCGAGTAAAAAAAAATATTTTTGTGGCATCATACAGTAACTAATCTCCGTTAGTTACAGAGTTATCGGTGAAAAACTAAAAATAAATGCTTAAACCATAATAAATAAGGAGTATGCAAAATTCATAAAAATAGTACAATAACAAATTTCAACTCTGCACTGCCCCCAAGATATCCAAAAAACCGGGAAGAACTGGGCGACGTGTGGTCGAAAGTATTGATTTTTCGATGCCTGCTATCTTATCAGCACACGTCAGAGATATTAAAAAGCAATGAAGCCCGGCTCACCGGACTTTCCCACAATAGCTGCCAGTTCTTCCCGGGTTTTTCGTTAGTCAGGGCATCTCCAAGAGTGCATCGAGCAAAAAACATTGCACATTGCCATTTTGCTAATTTTTGCTAATTTTTGCATATCATTAAAAATATGTATAGTAATAATAATTTTTCGCAAATATTATTACCACTATTTCCAACGAATTTAGCAATAAAATGATTAAAAAAAAAATTTACATATTTTCGGCATAAGTGGCATGATATTTAAAAAATAAAGAGAGCTAAAAGATTTTTTCATCAAGGACCAATAAAATTTATAAACAGCCTCAAGGAAAAATCTCATAACTTTCACTGTTGTGTGAGATATTTGCGGTATAGAAAAGAGGACACGGCTGTGCCATCAGATTTTGAAACGGACAAAACGGATTTTTTTTTTTTTCAACAGATATTGATAAAGCACGACACAGAATGCTATTATATTGGATATATAAAAATGATGAAATAACTCTAAAAATAAAATGATTTATTATACAGTGAGACTGGACCCTGGAGAATTTCAAGAGAATTTTCACTCGTGGCTTTCTCGCAGTGTTATATTCCACGGCAGTTATTAATTGCGTACATGACCATCTCTTGTACACGTACACAATGATTGTTAGACCCCACAAACATCCCAGAAGTGCGTGCACATCCTGACCACACTCACGCCACTCTGTTCCTATCTCACAAAATGATCTGAAGTCATTCAGAGCGCATCGAAGACTCCAGCACTGTATACGTCCTGGATTTCTACACGTCAAAACCCTCAACGCCTTCTGGGAAAGCTCACTTTGATAGTTGAACAAGTGCTGATGACACATCGCTCCTCCTTTTCCTTTTCATCGTCCTTGTTCAACTGCTCGTTGTCTTGACTCGAAATGGAAAGTGTATATTGCTCGAGATTGTTTCCGCCGTGAACATCCAAGCTCTGCAGCCCATCAGGAAGCATATCAGCCTCTTCATATTTGCATGACAATGGAGCTCGAACGCTCGGCTGACTCGCGAGCTATTGTCGCACACCGCGCGCGAGATCAATGCTAATTATTGCCCCACGTTTTTTTTTTTTTACACCATGCACGACTTTCCCGCACGAATTATTGGCTGCGCCTCGTGGCAAATTTAATAATTAAACTGCTATTGAAAATACCTGACATTTGTGAGGCACACTGGCGTAAAATCCGTCGTGCAAGCCATCGCACTTGAAGTCTATCTCATCTAGCGGTGGAATGCTGCTGTAAAACGGATAGTCACTCAAATTATATCCATTCAATTCTCTTGGCAGGTTCGGGTCCCAGATATAGTCTATCTGAGGAATTCCTGTTAATACTCGGGCAGTTGTGGCATTCACGTCCGCTGTCACAGTTGTCCCCTGGGAAAAAATTGCCGAAATATTTATTTCTTCAATGTAGAAATCAATACATATATTAGCAAATAATGACCGTTGGCCACCCCTCGAACCCCAAATTTATCAAAAATAATTATGAAATATAGTGTTAAGTGTTTTTCTTTGTGATAAATTTTTTTTCACAGTTTAGAGTCGTAAAAATATCAAAAAAAATCATCAGCAACCCCCTGGCCTATGAAAAAAATTTATTCTGTCATTTATGGATATTTTTTTGCATGTAATAAAATTAAAAACCGTTATCTACTGTCACCTGTAAAATTTAATAACTATATATGACCTTGCAAGCATTCTTTGTAAATAGTAAAAAAAAAGTTGAACGTCTGTATATTAAATTTATTTTTGATCTAGAGATGACTGAGCATTTTATGACGAATCATTCATAAAATAAAACTGATCTTATTCACGATTTACCTCAATTTCATCAGCAGATGCCTCGTTTTCAGGCTGTTCACTCGGTTTCTCCGTGGAAGTTGTGGTTGTGGTGGTTGTAGTGGTGGCAATTTTAAATTTGCGCGTATTCTTTAGAGCACCAGATGCTACCGAGGCCAGTAGAACACCTAGAAGAGCAAGCGACTCACGTGATAAATCCTAAAAGAGCCCGTGTGGTTGCGCGAATCACGGAGAAGACACGAGGCCATTACACGAATTGTGCAATAATTTTGCAAAAGGATGCCTCTGGCTTGGTGCGCACTAAGCGAACAAACAGATCAAGGCAACTAGTCATCATCATCACCATCAGTATGTATTTTAAAATAAATCATTGACACTTGTCGATACAAAGTTGCTCCAATTCCCACAAAATATCCTCGCACGACCTCGCACTATTTGTGGGAACAACTCTGTGTAAGTAATGAATTTATTGGGTGTGTCAGAGAGCCTCGAGCAAGAAATGCAGTTTTTCCAATCTATTCTTTCACAGTGAGAACGATTGCAATCACAAATACGTTTCGCCGCTGAAATAAAACCTTGTCTCTCACTCTCGCGCGCCCCACACACAATAATATACTTAATATGCAAACTGCAGCTGACAAACATTCTTTCCCCCGTGCACACTATGGCACAAAAGCCAGACTATTAAAACCTCAATAAATTTCAAGATAAAGATATATATTCACCATAAAATGCAACGACCAGCCAGGCCCTGAAGTTCATGTTGGAATTCCTGAAAAATCAAACAAGAAAACAAATACAAATAAAAATGTTTTTAATCATGGTTATAGAGTTGGAAAGCAGCGGCGGGTCACTGCGGTAGCCTGAACACGTAGCAGACGCACAGACAGGAGAATTTAAAACAGGCAGAATGCCAATCAATCAAATGATGTGGCTGACGAGCAAGGATTTGGACTTGGGCTATCATCGCGAGGAGACTTGCGCACTATATGCATGTGGATAGAGAACTTTCTCTGTGCTGTCACCACTGCTAACCATATAATGCCAGGATAATGTGGGTGTTATATAAAACCTATCACGTAATAATAATAATTCTCAAACTGCGCGCTCGATGGCTAAAATGCGTAACTCTATTGGACCTTCAGTTGCGATCGAGGGTTATCATGTGTCATTTGACTCCTGACGATGACTTGAAAAGTACGGAACACGTTGTTCAGTGCGAAGAATCCCGATGGACAGGTTTCTGTGGCCTTGCTGATGCTCTTCTCAATTTGAGCTGTATTGCAGTGTACTTCCGCGTTACGACAGTTGTGCCTTTTTTTTTTCTTCTTTTTCTTTCCTTTTTTTTCAAAGCCCCCAGAGGTGAAAGTAACCTTGCAACCGTGGTTTCAATTGCCACCTTGCAATAGACTCGCGAGAATGTATAATCACGATTTTTATTGTTCTAATTTTAATACTTGCCTCGTCAATTGCGACGTGATTTTTTTCGGTGCGGAAGTCAGCGGGTTACCTCATCGACAGTCATTGCGTTAGCACGAGCTAACGGTGGCCATCACTTGTATGGCGACAAAGGTCACAAGCCGTCAAAGTCTGTACGTAATGCGTATAGTATGAACGTGTTGTGAAAAAAAGAAGAATGTTTTTTTTTTTCATGAAAATTTTTTTCTAATACTGCAAATAACTCTCTTTTAAGACTCTCTAATGGGTTAATTAATTTTTTTAAGTAATAAACACCTGCATAATCGTCCATTTTGTAATTCGATGGCTGACTTTTGGTGTCAAGGCACTCATTAGCGCTCATTAACTCGGCTAAAACAAACTTTGTAGAATTGCATCAAGATATGTTGTTGTTGTCGTTTTTTTTTTTTATGTTTCCTCTTATTTTTATGGAAAAGTTGTGGTTAATGCGAAGATAATCATTGTTATCATTGCTCCCGACGCTTCTGGTCAACCGTGGCTAATTAATACTCCAATCGAGCACGACATACAGAAGCATGTAATAAACGCAGGATCATTGACTGCTGATTATTATCAGATAAAGTGGACTTTTTGCGCAAATATCCAGTTAAATTTGATCGAATCTGTCGATGAGCTTTCTTTGTGGCTATAGGTATCATTTAAACAAACTGGACACGCAACTATTGGAATTATTGATGGAAAAAACGACAAATTACATATACGTATAGCGTCATGAGAATTTCATAGCTGTGAATAGACTTTCGATTATGTTGGGATATCGAATGGTTGAAAGTGAACGTGAACAGATTAGAATAGATAATTTTGTTGGCAGTCGAGAGAGATATTGCACGATTTCTATATAAAAAACAACTCTACCACGCTGATTTTACTCGATTAAAGCGCTAAGCCATGTTTATTCATAGACAATATTATTATTATTTTTTTTTGGTTTTTTTCTCAGGTGATAATTGGTTGTTTGTATTCTCATATTGGAGACGACTTGCTGTCCATGAGAAAATCAATTAGACCACTAATCCAGCTGTGAAGCGAGTGGAGGATCGAGGAAATCGGGCGAGAGCGTGTACACAGAGTAAAGTATGCTTTTCTTTTCTTCAATACTTATAACCATGTATATGTTTCTCGTCTCGTCTAAGCCATTTGTTATTCCTATAAAATTTTATAGATATTTCTATCATCTTCTTTGAGGTTTCTAACCTATTTTTGACGAAAATTTATTCGCGATTTTTTTTTTTTTATTTACTTTACCACACGAGATAATAAAAAATATAATAAAATAGAAAATAATTTATAATTAGATGAGCCATAAAAAACCATATTTACCGACTTTTCAAAAAAATTATTGATCAAGTGTGCCTTGAAGATGAGGTGGATAAATATTTTAAAGCTATAAAAAATTTTAAAATCTATCTTTGATTAACTGACGCATGTATTTTTGTAATATTTTTTCATTCCATTTTGGATCTAATGATTATAGGCCTTGAGGAAAGATTTCCCGATGCTCTTTGAGTGATTTGAAACATCAAAGAAGGTATCAAAAATCACGCTGGACCATCTAGATCAACTGTCAACCCCGTTCCTCCACCCGCAGCAGTCATAAGATCAGGCAATTACGCATACCAAAACCTAAAAACGGTATTTCTTCTATTTATAGAACGAAAAAATATTCGAGAATGAAACCTGAACGTCTCAGCTATAGAAGCCGAGTCTTCGAAGTCCTTCCAACGGTACTCTGGAGCTCACATGAATCAATATCTTGAGGTAATCCCACTGGTAGCACTTAAACCTGACGGATAGAAACAAAATAATCACTCAATCATTTACAAATGATGAAAATACGTCAGGAGACCTAGGATTTATCTGGTCCCGAAAAATTTCAAGTAAAATACAAACTCAATAAACTTGAAATAAGACGGCGTCGCACAGTCGCCGGCAGAATACTGGCCGTATGGTAGTGGAAAACACCAGGAGTCGCGAGAACAGTGGGCCCCGTCTTGCTTGAGCTTTCTACACCGAGGATAAATCCTCGAGGCAGTGGGGGAGAGGCCCGCAATGGCGTAAAGCCTGGGCCTTTCTTTTTCTCAATGTTTTATACGCCGAGAGAAAGACGTGTATGTATATACAAAACACTCTCATTGGCGTAGCATTCACCTGCATACAAGCGGTGAAACAAGCTGCGTGGGCGATCTAAGGACGCGTCCATAGTGCTCGCCAACTGCAACAGACATTAGAACAAGTGAAAGTGTATCGATGCACCGATGACGTCGATTTCGCACGTGTCACACGGCATCACACAACACTGCCCACGTTAAATACCTTCAAAGTCACCCGCCCTCCTGCACTGTATATAAATGTTAACTGGCCCATTGTTTACATGTTTTTACACCCAATTCATCTGGTAAATACCTTTATTCTAATATTCTATCGGTAATATCGAATTTTTCTTTAACAGTGCTTGACACCTGAGAAAAAAATCAAAGGAAAAGAGAAAGGAAGTTATATTGGGAGATATTTTTTAATGTCAAGCTAAATTTTTATGTTAAAATTATTACAACATAGCCATCATGCGTTTATATTAATGTTTTTACTGTTTCCGTAATAAGTATTTAATTACTCCTCGCACGTCTATAACTAATTGTGTGGTTATATTTTATTTCTTCTTTTTCGCATAGAATTTTATTTTTCTAATTGTGTGCGACTTTCGTTCTGGGGTTTTTGGCCGCCAAAGGTCAACTACTGTCCTTTTTCTTCGCTGCACATTTGCCCTCAAGGCTGTTCACCGGAGGCAGAGATGTTTTGTTCACGTGATTAGAGTGTTTGAGATGAAATTTTAGTCGAGAAGATGATGATTTTTACGTGGGTGTTTATTACTTTTTTCTTTCTTTACTTTCTCCAGGATTTTTGGGTATAATGACAAGACGTAACAAATGGCGCATGTAAAATAACATGTAGCTGGACGGAAAGTATAGCGAGTCTGTGTTCGGGCAAGGTGGAACCGATCGCCACTCACTTTCTATTGCCCAATCACACTCAGAAATCGCCAACGTTCGGCTCCATGTGACTACCGACCTCAATCGCCATTCACACGTATATACTTTATTGAGGATTAATCAATATTTAAACCATTAATCCCATACATATTTGACGGCTGAAATATCCCCGCGGCAGAAGTACTCTCTTTTATTCTTGACGGAGTAAAAAAAGAAAAGCATTTCTCAAGAGCATCGCGATCTAAGGTTTCTGATTAATTAATAATTCATGTCAGTGTCACGCCGTGGTTATTGTGATTCAAAGCCTCGGATTTCTTTCTTCTTGTGTCGACTGGTAAAGTAGCCTGCCGATTTCTGATCCATCAAGTATGCATTGCCGGTATAGTAGAAATCCAGAATTAATCGGCACCGATCGTTCCGTGTATTAAAAAGATATCAGAAGAATATATTTTTTTAATTTATCTAAAGTTGAGAAATAACATTGTTAAATTATTATTAGAATTTTATAATCTGGCGACTCATGATGACTTGATCTAAATTATTATTTCACACCCTTAGCACACCATATCACATCCCCTAGTAATTTTTTCAATGAAAATTGCATGAATTTTCGATACAAATAGCAAATTTTACTTGAATTTCGAGAATTAGGAATATGCTAAAAAATTTACTCACTGCGCTTTTTGTATGTATTGATAGCAATGAAAAATCAATAATTCGTTTCGACCGGTTTATCAGTTTTTCCCAGGTTTTCGCAGAGTGCAAACGTGTCAAGGCGCACAGTGAGTTTTGAAAAATTTTTAATATTACGATTTTTATGAATTTAGCAATACCCCTTATGCGAATAGCTTATTTAATAAATTATTAACGAAAAACCACTGCTTTGTATACTCGATTATATTCTGTTTCCGCTTGCATCTCGATACAGGTCTTCATTGATTCCATAGAGCCTGGGCGAGTCACTGCAATCGACCTAAATAAAAAATTTTTTTTTAACATTTCGTCCTTAAAAAATTAAATTTAAACTTGTAAACAAAATTTCCATCCACATTTTACTCCTAAAAAATTGTTTAAAAAACTGATTTTAGAAGATTTTTCTAGAGAAAAATTTTTTTTTTAAACTTGATATTTCGTTTGAAGAAATATATTAGGTTATGAGGATATACTGCACCCTAAACCACCAGTCGCAGACTCGCGTGGTCTGCGAAAAGACCGTTCCGTTGGGGCAGAGAAAACTGAAAATTCGTCCATTCGGAAGGCACCAGTGCCAAACTTGACATCGTGCATCCGGATCGGCATAGTAGCCGGGTAGTTTCCCTCGACAACTGAACGACAGTCCAAAGGGGATGGAATTATAAATAGGGTAATCTACCCCAGGTCTGTATCCATCCACCTGCTGAAAGAGAAAATTTTTTCCAATGAAATTTTCCTAGAAAAACACCGAGAATAAAAAAATTTAGCAATGATTGACAGTTTTATATCACATATTTAAAACAGTGTGATTTCGTAAATTTACTGTACTGATATTATGCTGATTTATCTCAATTTGATTGTTGTTTTATTCTCGGCGCCGAGTATTTCCGGTGAAAATGAATGGATTGCGCGCATCCTTCATACATCACTGCTTTTGTTCACTCTCTTCGTTTTTTTTTTTGTTCTTTTTACGATCAATTGTCCGTTTTAAAGTGATTGCACAAACAAACAATAAAAATAACAACAAGAAAATTTTGTTTGTTTTTTTCATGTGTCATTTTTCTATGCAATTAAAAAATTATATGCAGTAATTTTCAATTTTTATAATTTGTTTTCCTACTACTATTGTACATACTTTTATTTCCTATATTATTTAATCTACTGAGAGTGTGAATTAACTCATGTATAATGATTATCCAATTAATTAATTCATTAATTAAATCAAGATATCTTTTGGTGCATTGTTACGTAGCTTTCTGTGAGATGCTTATACAATTCACTTGAAAATAATTTAAATAAATATCCAAAAAAGAACAAAAAAAAATAGAAAAAAATTTTTTTTTACTTACCCCCCAAGTGTGTTGATAAAGAAGACAGATGCCAAAAATAATAAAACTAATCACCACCCTCGCAATCATCGTATAGAATGATTTTAAAATCAACTACTTCATGAAACAAACAAAAAATAGCTCGATTTATCGCTAAAAAATGATAAATATAAATTAAAAAAATATATAAATTGTAAAAAAAAAAATTTTTAACCAACCATAAATGATTGAAATAATTTTTCAGGTACAAATTTAAACAGACAAAATAGCGGGAATTAATTGAAACTGATTGAACTGTGTACCAGACGACGATGTCTGCGACTAGAGTGTCTTGAAGATGCTCCTGAGGAGGTGGTATATATGCTGCCACAGGGAAAAGGACGTATATTTCACTGAGAGCCCCTCTTCCGAGAGGATCCCACAGCCGCGCGCGGTTTTTAAGCCACCCCTTCCATCATCATCACGATGCTATACTTGGTGTTTGTTATTTGTGTGTACTGTACACACAGTTCCCCTGAACGTATATTTCACTGTACTGGTAATATCCGCGAAATCAAAACAGACGCAGAGGTACCTCTTCGCCGAGAAGAATAGCCGATTCACGCTGCACGATGAGCCCTCTTGTGAAATCGTGCCTCTAAACCCGTGAAAAGTCTGCCCGCTGTGCAACTCGAACCAATAAAACACAAAATATTGCTCATGCACCACAAGAAATAAAACTAATAAACTAAATTACACAACTCCAAGCACCTGTATTTCCGCTTTACAATTTTTCCAACACACACACACACACACACAAAATCCGACTCTTTTCACAGAGTAATTCTAAACTTAAATAATTGAACCCCTTGATTTTAAGTAAAAACATTCATTTTGCCGCATCAATAAAAAATTAATTATGGGTTAGAAAATTGAGAAAAATATGCAGTTTCAAGAGGGAAATGTGTGTTTTTTTCGCAAAGATTAACTGCATCGTTGGATTTTAAGTAATAGGATGTTTATATCCGGTCGGAAAATCCATTGAAGATGATGGATCTCAATCGAAATTACCGGGCGTGATATCACTTTGATCCAAGGCTGCTTGGTAAGTCCTGTAAGAATCACTAATTGCCATTCTAAACACTGTTTATCGTTTGAATGATAGTTACCCAGGCGTGTTACACTCATTTTGGCATTTTAGGCCGTTGCATTCAACCGTTAACCAGGCTGAATTCACCGTCACTCGGTCCAGACATCCCGTGAAACATTCTCATCAGCTAACATGGATAATTCGTTAATTCCCCCTCAAGTAGGATGATTTAAAATTGGTTTTCTTGGCTCATCGAATTTTTCATCAGTCAGCAGAGAGTTTCTAATTGTTGGTAAATAGTGAATCGAGACTAAATGACCAATTAGAACGGATGAGAAATCGTTACGACACACTGATGAGAGCTGAAAATACGGTTTTAAGGTCAAAAAATGGAAATTTGACGGTGGAAAACACTCACGAGGCCTCAGGATGATTCTGGAACACCCTTTAATCGTGTTTACAGCTGCAAAAGTGATGGGTATCGTTGTAGAACGTGTCTGAGGTTTATACAATGTCTGAATGAGCACTTACACACTCTCTTGAGCCGTTTCATAATGCCAGAGATAACTTCCGAGATGTCGCGCACACGTGGAAACAGAAAATCTCACGTCTGCCACACATAGGCCAGAGGAATCTAGGCTATTAAATAATTAATTACGAATTGCTGGAGGGAACAAAACGTTGCGAAACGAAGAAGACATCATTGAACACATCAGTATACAAACAAAAAATCTCCTTCACTCACCATTTCCCTAAAACACAATCACAGAATACCTCATTAAAACAAAATTCTTTGAGTAAAAAAATTTTCCTTTCATCACACAGAGGATCCATAGTACCTACATATTTTTTTTGTCGACACTGTCATGTCAGTTATTTCGAGACGTGATGCGCAGATTAATGTTTTCAGCTGCGAGTTATATACTGCCTATAGCTATTGTCGAGGCTTATCAATAACATCGCCAGAGCCACAGGTAGTGGCAATAGTGACTCACTCTGACACGTACGTTACACCATCAGAATCAGTCATTTCGTGCTCTTGTCGACGTTCAACGTGCTCGATTGCTGCCAAAACGTCCAACTCCACGCAATTGATCTCGAGGACCCTCTATCACTGCCAGGTGACACTTATCTGCATTATTATTACCACAAACAAATTTTTACTCACCGACAATGTTGAAGAAATCAAGAGTACATTTCATTCCAGTGATTTTTTTCCTTTTTACGCGCGAGAATAATTTTCCTCTCTCGGGTCGTGTACGAGCGCGACAGGTGCAACAAAAGGTTCCCCTCGCTATATGCATACACCTGTGCGTGACAATCCGCAAGAATTAATTATACATGTGACCCAGACACTGATAGATAACCTCAGATTTGTCTTATCTCATATTTGATAACGACGAATATATTTGTGGTGAAAGAATTTTTTAACCGTCACAATAACGTGGGGGAATTTAGTCGTTGTATATATATTTTTGGCAACGCCCGAACGCACTTTGGTGGACGTTACTTCGCGGATGAGTCGCGGCCGAGTGCACTTCCGGCGACGGTTTGTCCGCGTCACTTCCTGCATCCCGCAATTGTCTCTCTGCTGAGCGCGCGCGCGACTGCTCAAAATCAAAAGAATTTTTTCTATCACATATAGAAACATGTACCACGTCGGAAAAGCATCAATCAACTTCCTGTATCAAAAGACAATACTTACACAAAACATTTTTCAACATAAAATTTTTTAGATTATCGAAATTTGTCCAGCTATTTCGTCATGACTAGTCGCAGCGTCGCGTCGTGTCATGATGGAGGGCATTAAAAATTGAAGACGATGCAAAGGGCAGTAGTCGATGGTTATGCAAGGATAATTGTGGGTTTGATGGTTGACTTGACGATTACGTTGCAATCCTGAATGCTCGCGATATCACGAGAATGGTCGTTATACAGAGAGAGGGTTTATATTGTGGTTCAAGAGGAAAAGTGTTAATTATAGCGTGGGAGAACATTCAGCGTGATATAAATTATTTTTCGAATTAATTCAACGGTTTAGTCGACATCCGGCGTACATATGTACACAGAGAGTCCAATAATACATATGAGCAGCCCAAATAGTCAGGTGCAAGCGGTGCAGCACGTGCTCTGCAGCTGTTTTTTGGTTTCAAATTTCTCAATTTTGTCGGAACGTTCAGTTTCTCCAAACGTTCCCTGCTCCACAACTTTAATTAGCAAATTAGCCTCTTTCACCCCCTCTCAAATATCGACTCACCTATCGAAAGTCACTGATTATATTCGCGATCGCGAGTTATTACTTGACACCAATTGATAAAAGCCCGCGAACAAAAGTGGCTGCAGTGCTCGAAAAAAAATGATAAAACGCTGTAAAGTTTTACGTTGCAAATATAGGAGGGTGGTACCGACAGAGGGTGATTAATTGGGTGTTTTTATTGCCTTAGCATGGAGCGAGACGACTATGGGTTCACGAAGCGAGACCCTCGGGCCTTGAGAAGGGTACGAACCTGCGAGGCAGACGAAACGGACGAAAATCCTCACCCTCAGCCCAGTTCCAAAGTTGCGGCCGAGTCGCACACGGCCGAGGGCGTGGCCAAGGGCCCCGGAGGCAACCCGGCGAGGACATCACCGGAAACAGGAAGCAGTCACGAAGCTAGCACACGAGTCGAGAGCACCGGCGGCAGCTCAGTTAGTCGTCAAACGCCGGACAAGCCGAACGTCGTTGTGTATCACCCGAAAAATCAGCTCAATCCTGGAACCAACGTAAGTCCCAGCCATTGACCTAGAAACTATTCTAAACTCTCTCTCTCTCTCTCTGTCTTGCCTAAATTAACTTTTGTGAATTATAAAGAGCACACCTTGATTTTGAAGATGATAGACCCCGATTTCATTTACCTGAAACAACCAATTTAGAAAATAAGCGTCAATGAAGCGAAAAATTTGAGTTTTACGACCAGGAAGAAATGATTTGAATTTTTTTTCACCTTAGTTACGGGTTTGTGGAGCTACTTGATTAATTGAGTGATGGTTTTTACGCTGTTTTAGACTGAGAACGAGATGAGAACCGATCAGCGGACACCTGTGTCATCGAGGGACAAGAGGAAGACCCTGCTGACCCAGCTGTCACGTTTGTCCATCGACAACAACGTGTTTGAGGGTTCGACCGAGCTGCCTCAGGTGTTTCAGGTGAAATACCTGGGGTCGCATGATGCTCGAGGTCTATGGGGCATCAAGCACACGCGAAAGCCAGTGGACAACATGGTGGCTGCAGCGAAATCGCTGCCTGGCGACACAACTCTGCCGCTGATGAAGCTCGTGGTCGCGCAGGATTGTGTCTCGCTCTTTCCCCTGAGCAAGCACAGCGTAGCCACGCGCAATTACGGCATCGAGACCATTTCCTACGGCGTGCAGGACCTCATCTACACGAGAGTCTTCTCGATGATTATTGTGAAGGAAGGCGTGGAGGTGCGCAAGCTCTCGCCCTTTGAGTGTCATGGATTTGTCTGCGAGTCCAAGCACCACGCTCGCCAGCTCACCTACGCCCTCGCCACCGCCTTCCAGATCTACTCGCAGACGGTAAAGGCACAGGAGAAGATGAATCGGGACCTGACAGTGGGCAAAAAACGCTTTGCCATCGATCTTCGAACTCCCGATGAGATTGAGACCGACCTCGCGGTCGATTCTGAGGCCTAAATCGCGCCTGAAACCATCAGATTATATTCTCAAGTTGAAATTTATAGATATATCGCGTCACTAACGTAAAAGTAGCAATAACTGCGATAAAAACAAAATTTTTTTTTTTATGAAATTTTCAAAGGTTACCCCCTTTGATTATCTCGCAGTTTTCATAATTTTTTCGGTTTTTTGCTGATAACTTCATAACTAAGAGAGATATCGAAATATTTCATTAGAGCTAAATAATTGCGGATGAAATTTCCTACAAAAAATGTCAGATAAACTTTTTTCGATCGACCTTTGTGTTTGAGATATTATCGATTTTTTAAAATTCTTATTTTTTAAAATATCTCAAAAATCCGAAGAAATTCCAAAAAAATGTATTCTACATTTTTTGTAGGAAATTTGAATTGCTATCGTTTAAGTCCTATGATATTTTTCGTTATCTCCCATAGTTACCGAGTTGTCAGCAAAAAACGAAAAAAAAGTCCAAATTTCCAAGGTTATATACCCTGTTAAAAATTTGACGAAAAAAAAAAAAATTTTTTTCAGACAAAACATACTGAAAAACCCCGTTTACACGCTCTACTGGTATTATTGACGTAACGGTATTGTTGGTTATTCTGTACATAGAATGAAGTTTTTATTAGACAGATTTTTAGTTTTTTTTTTATAGATTTCTCTAGAAATTAAACTATTTGCGAGGATTACTCATATCTTAGGAAGTGCTCCCTGGCTCCTGGGGTAGTCGACCATGGCTAGATGTCCAAAGACACCAACTATATATACTCCGCCGAGGACTTTGACATCTGTGATTGATCATAGACCTTGATTTCTATGATCTTTCTCTGTTACTCCCGATAGGAGTATCCTGTTTCTTCCTCATTTCCACGTAATTCTCTTGGTAAGCTATTATTACATTATCTTTAAATCTTATAAACTAAAATATTAAAACAACCAATATCATTATACATATCAAGATAATTATTGTAAATACAATATTCTATGTTTAAAATTTTCTTTAAAATACTTTGTTTTTTACCTCTTACTTTATTTACACCAATTATTGCTGTATTACTTGCGGTAACTCTTTATCAGTATTATATATTTTATAATAAAATTATGTCGAATAAAGTGTGGATTTATTGCTCAGTGGTGGTAATTTCCGGATGCTCTGTTGTCGCATCAAATTGCCGACTCTTTCCGCGACGATTGAATTTGCCTCGCTTGGCATTGGGCCTCCTCGGGAAAGGAGTCATGGGCAGCTCATTCTCCTCATACGCCGGGTAAGTTGGGTTCTCCTCGGTTGCCTCCTGTTCCTCTCGTCCCAGCTCTTCATTTAGAACATAGTAGCGCTCGGACTCGGCACAGGGGATCGAGTCTGCTACTCTCGAGCACACAAACGTCTCCTGCAGATTGAATTTCATGATAAAAAAAATTTTTAACCACTCGAAAAGCCGGTAATAACTCGTTCTTACCTGGTTAAACACTGTTTCCAAGGGGCAGATGAAGCTCCAGCGCCGGGATCCACGGTCTTGCGGCAGACAAACGTGAAAAATCTGGCAATCGTTGTCCATGTCTGCGTAGTAGCCGTAAATTCGGTTTTCACACGAGAAATTGTCGACAATATTCTCTCGAATGGCTGTGGCATTGTCCGGCAACATCAGAGCCATCAATTTTTCCTAAAAAAAATTTATTTGCAACGTTAGAATGTGGATAAATAGTGAAAATCTGGATGAAACTCACTCGAAACACGGGAATTGGCCGGCGAGACTTGTGCTCCTGCGCCTGGGACAGCACTAGGACACTCATGACGACCACTAGACACTGCATGCTGACTCACTTGGTTGGTTCCACGAGATTGCTGACAAAACTGATGTCCAACTGGAGCTGGAAGGGTGTTTTATAGCGAATTTCTCGACAAAGATCTTGAATATTGTATGAATGGTAGACGAATTCTTGATCTGAATTAGCAAACATCCTCACGTTTCAGCAAACCAATGACCAACGTCAGACGGCCACACATCATCTACGAAGGTCCTCACGCAAATTCAAGAAGGATAGAGGGCTGGTTTAATGGGTTCAAGGTGATACTGCATTTTTACATTTGCTCAACGTCACCCTCTGTCTTGTCACCGCTGGAAATCAGCCAAAATTCAGTCGAAATCTGATGCTACGCGTCCCGTTGATGAATACACAACGTTGCTTGTGAAATTATTTTGGTCATTGACCATGAAGTCCATCAAAAATTCATCCTCCATCCCACACACACGCCGATGATAAAGATCGCGCTGGCAAGAGAGCGTATTCTAAAATTTTTTTTGCTTAAAAAAATATTTCGTACTTATATACTTTCTCGATTTCGTAACAGAGAGTGTGCCTAATGCCGTCCAAGGCCAGAGAGTCGGGTAGAAAATATTTTTGCAATGGATAAATTCGCTTGGTGAGGGTTGAAAATGTCATTTGATGAAGAAATTTCGCAGGTTTTTTTGTTTTTCTTTAACAAAATTTACTGTACAACAATGAACCAGTGCAAATACAATGATATAATAAATACAGAGTACAAAAAAATAAATAATTAAGCATAGCAAAAGTTTGCATTGTGTGAGAGAGCTTGAAAAAAATCGGGTAAATTCTTGATTTTTGTATCGAATGATGAGAAAACAGGTACGCATGGTCAACTTTGGCATGTAACGGTTAATTTATAAATCGAATGTAAGCCACCTGTGGAATTTAAATGGCTCAAATTACCGAAACCTGATAAACGCATAGTCAAATGACATAAATAAATAAATAAATTAATACGAGCAGTAAAAATGAATGAATTCTTGCCAAGAGAAATTAATTCATGGGGTTAATGAGAGGGTACCCAGGCACTGTATGCCTGTCGGCCACCCGATGGAATGTCCTCGCTCTCCAGAGACCGCTTCCAGTAGTCTGGCTCGTGCTCGTCGTGCTCGTAGTGATGCTGGTGCTGAGCGTGACCGTAGTAGATCACCTGTCCTGGCTCCTTGTTGCGCTTCAGGTCTAGCCAGAAACGCGCCACGTTCACTATCAAACCGATCACGGCAATGACGAAGAATTTCATTTGAATGTGTGTGGAAATTAGCCTGAGAATCAGGCTAATCTTTGCCTGGAAAAGGGAGAAAATTGGCAGCAATTTTCGCAGCAGCTTGAACTTCTTCTTTCCGAATTTTTTCTTCCTTGCTTCACCTGAAAAAGAAACAATCTCTACTTTAGTCAGTTTCGTGGACACGCTCACTTAAAAATTTATTTTATATCAAATTAAATTTATATATAAAACTTTTAACTATTTTTAATTTAGTTTTTTTGATTTATCTATTAAACAACTCAAAATTTGGGAATAATAAATGAAATATTTTTTGTAGGAAATTAAATTTCCTACAAAATATGTAAGTATAAATTTTTCTATATTTTGCTTAGTTTTTGAGATATTCAAAAAAATAAAACATAAAAAATTTTTTTTCACAAGAATTACTCTGTTTCATAGTCATTTGAAGATATTTAGGGCGAAAGAAGAAAGGAAAATGGAGAGGAAAACAATTTCTGGAGAAATCAAGTATAATTGTTCATGATCCGAAAAAAAATTCATGTGAATCTAAATACAGGTGAAACAATGTTTCTCATTACTATCTATCAAATATTGAGTCTTGAAACTCGCGTTTAATTGTCTAATGAATAATTATAATGTGAAAAAGCACGTGTGATTTGACATGAACTATATTACATTGTCTTGTCTATATATTTTCAGTGTTAAAGAATAATCGTGCCACAAACCACGAAGGCTGTTAACCACTTCCGCTAATTTCCCTGGCCATTTAACGACGTTATTAAACTGATCCCACTTTTTTTCCTCTAAACTCCATTCATATACATAATTTACGATGTACACTCTATTATTATATATTTTTCACCCGGTATAAAAGAAAAATGCATACAGACATTGAGGACCAAAAGTCGACCAACTTTGGGAGCCCTGACCCAGAAAATTCAACCAACTCATTTTCTCCCACTAAAACATCTTTATAATGTCCCAAGTGTGCCACATAAAATGGCACTTATCGGTAACACATGTTCTTCCGAGGTTTCTCCTCAATAAAAACCTCGTTACTGTTAATTTAATGTACCTTCCATTAACTCCATAGTACTAATTTTACACCAAGAAAGTGTTCTAACTCATATTCATCTAAATATATTTTAAATTGAAAAAAAAAACTTCCCCTGTGTCATTTGCATTAAAAATAATGATATAAAAATAATTTTTTACTCACGAACTCCTGAACTCTTGCTTTCCGCTGGGTTGTCATTGTCTGCCGCGTCGTCCGAACGAAAGACAGCATCCACCAGCAGACTCCCAGACTGTTCAATGACCTTGCTGAAGGCCACAGTGTTGTTAGTGCCCATGACCTCAGTCTCAATTCGATCCATAGCCGCATCAGTATTTTTTTTGACACAATCGAGACTGTGTGTGTCAAAGAGGCAAGAGACAAGCTCGGTTTCTTCGCTACTAGCCGCCACAGACACGACGACCAATAGGGCCAGAAAAACTGCCCGCAGTCTGATCATGATGCAATAAGATAAAAAATAAATAAATAAACCTAAGGAAATTGGATATTGCCAACGATCAAGGCCCAAAGTGTCCTTGGGACTGACACTGAACGCGTGAGCACGACTAACAGAGGTTTTTTCTTCCCTCACGAACCTTCTTATTTATCCCGGCCGATAAACCGGTGGGATATGTATTCACCGGGCCCCCACAGGCGCAAAAAAGACGGAGAATGGATTTATATCGGCGTGTGCGCATCACTGGAACCAATCGCGAGCCTGCCATACAACAGCAATACTCCCTTCTTTTCTTCAGACACACATAAAATAGATACGCGCTGTCTGTACTCCCAATGAATGACACTTGACTCTCATCATCCTCTGATTGACGATATACTCTGCTGTGTTTTTTCAAAAATTTAATTTCTGGTTCGCAATATAGGCTGATGTCTGATTTATCGCTCAATAAAACCTACTTTCTTAGCTTTATATGAATATACTCAAAGAGATGAGAATTTATTTATTATTGTATAGGAAGTATGTGTGCTAATTTTCAGTTTCTTCATGATAGTAGACGCGCGCGCGTGTCAGCGATGTCGAGAGGTGATGAAAATAAGCTCCTGGTCACACTTAACAAACGTGTAATGAGCCTGCTACTACTATAACCATTAGATTCTTTGATATTTAACATAAAGCAGGATTTTATTGGTCTTGGAATGGGCCTTGAATAATTTTAATTATCTATCGAGAACAAACTATTTGTATTCGTTGAGCTTGCTGGCAGGACTTTACGTCGTGTCGCTGCACTTGATTGACAAAAAGGTGGGTTTGTAGAGCACAATTCCCCATTGAATACCGATTAAAACTGTAAGAATTTCCTTACGACCAAAGCCGAACAAAATCAAGACAATTTACCCGGCCCAATCGACGCATCATCACTTTCTTCCTCGTCTATATCGCGTATTACAGTAGGCCACACCCACACATCAAACACATTTGGAATTTATTCGCCGTTATATTCAGACGCGATTAGCATGCATTACGTCAGACGACGGTCGATGAGGAAGATCAATCGCGGCAATGCAGATCACGAAGCTTATATTAGAAAAAAAAGGTCTTTTTTAATCGCGTAATCTCTAGCAACTTTTGAATGACTCGCTGGAGAGTGCCACCGCCATCAGGACAAGTTTCATTTTCGATGCAGTAAATTATTAACGAGAGAGAAATTTGATGGGCATCGTAAACGGTTATTTGCCTCCTTCGACTCAATCTGGACCAAAATGCCGTTACTCTGGCTGAAAAAGTGGCACACGCCGGCGTACGTGGCCCCTCGTCGTGGTGTGGCAGAGTCAGGCCGAAGTATCGGGCAAGTATGATAGAGACACAATTACAAATTAAAAAGAGAATCTTCAAAGTATAGCCTAAAAAAACCACCCTTCATCCTCCTCCACAGGGGAGTAATAGTGATCGACATGCTGGTGCACCGGCGGTGGATGGACTACAATAACTTGTGCACTTGGACGCAGAGTTCGTAATAAATTATACAACATGATGATTAAAGCTAATTTGCCCACGAATAAACTTTTCAGCAGAGACATTTTAATTGAAGCGACTGCTCCGGGTAACGACAAGATCTGCACACAGAGCGAGAACAATTAGTTTAACGAAAGTGACATAGAGAGGCTCATTCACCTGCACCACCAGTGGAATCATCATGATGAGCGCTCCAAAGCGCTGAAGTAGATTTGGTTTTTTATCCACGCCGTGGTTATGAGTTCTGCCTTGATCGTCGGCATCTACACACAAATTAATTAGCCTCGGTTTAAAGGATTATACCACGTAAATTGGTGCACACCTGATGTCGAGAGGTCAAGCCTGACTTTAACTGCATTATTGTTTTGTAGAGAAACGCACAATCCCGGCGCTAAATTGCCGCCGGCAATTTTATTAACACACTCATTACACTTGGCTACACTGACGACGATGATAGACAGTATTATTAGAAATATAACTGGATGAAAACGCCGCGGGGAAATGTGAATCCAGAGGATCATTATTCGCGAGCGTGATGCCGTGAGTCCATCGAGACTGATGCAATTCTACAATCTGAAGTACATCAAATACTAGACGAGACTTTTCTATCTGGATCTGTGCAGCTGCACCCCACCAAGATTTAACTGGGTCTTAAACGAGTGCACGCCACGATAGCCACAACTTCCTGCTCGTCATCCAACCTTGAAGATGAATATCTTCAAACTGTTTACAGTAAACTTGCTTTTCTTCAGGTCAGAATCATCAATACATTGTTGTATACTTGGTCATCATTTTCTTTACAATTATAATACCCATTGTGGCTTACACACTATGTCTTAAAATAAAATAAATAAATAAATACTTGATTTTAGGGAGGTAAGTTGGGTGCATCAACAATCAGTGATGTGTGGCTTTTAGTCGATACTCTCGCAGGAATTTGAATGAATACGATTATGCATTGATTTACTGCGAGAAAATCCTAGTGAACTTTAGCGCAACTGTGCGCCTGACAGCCTCGCTAATTAGTTGAGGAAAATTAATGTTGATTAACAGCTACCAATCGAATATGCCCTGAGTTACTGTAGACATTGAATATGGCCTCTCTCTGTCGATGTGGTGACGGTGTCGCTGGGATGCGCAAATATCTGCCAGTGTACGCGACGCTTCAGTGTTGATTATTTATAATTGAAGGAGCGCCCCACGACCGTTGTATTCTATCCTTTGTAATAATAGTGCTCGTCCGCGCCGTTGGCCGATGGTGGCTCGTAACCGCTGAAAGGATGGTTGCTATGGACGTGCACGTGCATCGGCTGTCCGGGCGATGACCAGCTCGAGCGAACCGGCTGCTGCTGCAGGAGTGCGTAGAATTTTCCAAAGACTGCACTCAGTTGGAGTAGTAATAGTATCACTCCTGCAATTAATTCATTTTTTTATCAGTGCGTGAAGAGGAAAAAAAATGAAACTATAACAGGTGATATAAATATGTATAAAACTGTCGGTTTTAGGAAGATTTTTTATAGAAATTATTTAAAAATATTCGATAAAATGGAATTTTAAGCGTTAGTTCTAATATACCCGATGATAGAATGCTCAAGAATTCCCGTGGCATTTGAAGGGAATTCCAACGGTACTGAGTTGGAAAAATTTTTTAATCGTTCATATAAAACGATACACTGGTCTAGATTTCACACGAAATTTCTATTGACAATCGTGAATTGTGTCAGCCGGAAGTGCGATTTGTTATTCACTTTGTGTGACCCCCCAAAAGGAATTCAATTTCTCTTTTTTCTTCAATTGTGAACCTTTGGCACGCACGCGCGCACGCATACAATACTTTATTTGACAATAGAATTTGCATATTGCAGTGGATAATAAAATTGACAGAGAGGCTGGATGATTTTGTGTAAGGTCAAGGGGAGCCGTTAGGTATTGTTGTAAATTTGTGTTTAGTTGACTTACCAACTGTGAGACCTTTTAGGCCAATTATCGCCACAACAATAAGCAGTGTTGTCATTATTCCTAATTTGTACATCACAGGCAGTAACATAAACTGGAATCTTTTAACTCCAAAAGTGCGGCCTGAAGCAGAGAAAAGAAAATTTATGATAATATGCGTAGGTCGCAAAGTTGTTGATATAAATCAAAGATATACTGGTTGTATATAATAATTTATATATAGAAAATATAATTGAAAAAAAATTAAATGACGAGTTATATGAGTTTGAAAAATAAATCCAATCAATTTGCCGTGCTTTTTTTGTCTTACCCCCGATAAAATTACTCACCTTGAAATCCTGCTTGCGATCCGAGAATATAATCAACTAGTCTCGTGACATCCTCACGAACAGCGCGTTGTTGAGCGTCTCCCGCGTTTTTTCCAACATCCAAGTCCTCGCTCACGGCCAATGTCCTTTCGCAGAATCCCATGGCAATCAGCAAGCAGATTATCGACAAGCCAATGATCTTCATCGTCACTCGTTTGAGCCGGCGTCTTGCGCGATGCTCGCGGCACAGTCAGAGATGATCGAGTGCGAGTCAAATGAAAGTTGAGACGTCACTGAAACGTCCTGCGGTGTGGCTATTCGGCCAAATCCAACCCGGGTATATCCGTGTAGGGCCCCCACGAAAGTAGGCGTGGTATTGTAACGCGTGTCAGTTGAAGCGTTAGCCGGCACTCACTATCATGAGCAACCTCGAACAACGAGTGCCATGACTTTTGCTGCTGTTGGCGGTTTTATAGATTTCTAAACGTCCATAAAAAAAAGCCCACATATTATTTATACTCTGCGAGGAATTTATATTCCATTCCTAACTGCACCATATTTAATTTCATGGAAGTCGTTATTGTTTTCCGCTCCTAAAGTCCGTGCGCGCGCGTTGCTGCTTGACCATAGTACATAGCTGCTTCAACGAGCGCACGTGCAGACAAAAACACGCGCACTCCTTTCGAGTAAGACAAGGCCTCTGGGGATCCAGTTTTTCGGTACAAACCCAACCGAGCGTTCCGGCATTGAAGAAGATAATTGTCCAAAAAAAAAAAAAAACAGATCGGCATTATTTACATCAATGACCTGACCCAATAATTGGGGAATGGCGCGCGGACCATCACTGAGCGCGAGATAAGTTTTCATTGTTCCGCTGTAATCTGGTGTGTGCATGAGCGAAAAAAACGATGCTAGAGTCTAGTGCGAAGGTCCCTTGACGACAAGATATCTCTAGAGATTTGTAATACAGGTTGAAACATGTTGGAATGGCGGTACGAGGTAGGTAGAAGGGACGTGTACGGGTAAAGAGCGTATACAGAGGTAGAAAAGAGAGAAAAGCGAGGCACATCGCCTTGGGCATTCTTCTTCCTTGCCAAGGACTAAAAATGCCATCTCTGGCTGGGAGAGAAACCGACCAGGCAACCCTGAAAATCTAGAAGTACAGCAAAAATAAAGCGTTGCTTCTTGCCTGACCATGTACACTTACCTGCACACATATAAATAAACTCATTGCTATCCTTGTGAGTACAGTTCGTCGTCCGAAGAGCTCCTCCCATAGGTCCTAGGGTTGATGTTGCATCGGCTGGCTGAGACATTCGCATCGCGACCGCGACCATGAGAGCACTCAACTCTCAACGTCGGCTCAACTTTGTGTTTGCACTAGTCTTTGTCGTGCTCTGGCACTGTGCACTCTCGAGAAGTGTCATCGAGGATGATCAGCCAGTTGAAAAAATTCACGACGAGGGTGGAAAGGAGTCGCAAGATTCTGGTAAGTCCACGATTGATTCTCTCGCGGTAAGGGGCACGGAGGGTATCCGTAGATTCGATGCCGAAGTCGCCGAGTCGGAGCAGGAGGCCGCCAAGGGCGTGGATCATGCTCAAACCAAAGCCGACGAAGTTGTCATCAAAGTTATTACGGTTCGAGACCAGGAAGAGGCTGTCGCGGAGGCCACAAGTCACGACAAAAGGTCAGTCAAACGAAAGCTAAATGAATCTGGGGTGGATCAGGGTGAAATAGGCAAGGAAATCCGGATAGATCTCATGCAGGACGAGGAGGATGATGTTCAAAAAATTACGGGAAAGTCTGCCGAGACAATTTTGGGAATTCCCGAGCTCATTCCCGTCAAAGTTGATCACGGAGATCACTTTGACTTTGTGGCAGAGGTGCAACATGCCCGCAAGTCGCTGATAAACCCGATAAACGATGAAAAAGATCGCGATGAGGAGAATGCAAATGACGACGATGACGATGACAGTCGCAGCGGGCGAAGCAGTGACAGTCTGGAGGCCTCCAAGCCCCTATCCAAGGTACAGCTGCTAAAGGAGCAAGCTATATTGCTCCAAAATCAGTTGAAAAACCAGACGATCCTTGAGACCTTGAAGGATGAGGCTTCTGAAGTCCTGCCGGACCTTCCGCAGTTCACGGAGGAGCAGTTGCTCGATTTTTTGACGAGAATTTCGTCGTTAAAAAATCTAGACATGTCCAAAGAGTCTTTCCTCGAGTCAAAGAATATTTCCAAGCTCAGTGGGAATCAATTGGCAATCATGAGATGTGTCGAGGGCTTTCTTACCGAGAAACAGCGTCAGAGTTTCTCGGAAAACATGTCCGAATGCCTGCGAGGTTTGAGCATATTAAATTGCATGCGAATCTTCGTCTGGCCAATTATTGTCGACAATGTTCCAGAGGCTATTAGTCAGAACTTCCCAACGCTACCAATCGAGATAACCCTGTCTGACTGGTTCCCAGGCCGCGACACGCCAAAGAATGTCCGTGGGACCGAAGGAGTTCACCAACAGCGTCTAATCACTCCAGAGCTCGTGGTTGCCAACATCCTGCGGGACGCACTGGACAGTAATTTGAGCGAGGACAAACAGGCTACTTACATCGACGCCCAGAACGAGACGCTGTCCAAGCTGCTGACTTCCGGTCAGATAGAAATTCTGAAGATGGCAGAGAAATTCCTGCCAGAGTCTGCCCGGCAAGAGTACTCCAGCAGTATGTACTCTTGCGTGCGAAGATTCGAATATTTCAGCTGCGTCAAGTACTTTACGTGGCCAATGATCAAACAGTACTTCCCGGCTCTTCCCGAGTTTCCTGACTATCAGAGCTGGTATCCGTCGACCATCAGCGTCTACCCGGGCTACCCAATCGTGCCATTTCCCAGCTCGGCCGAGGAGGGCCACCTGCCCGAGGTCGTGGATGCTGATAGCATCAGAAGCCGAAGCCCACGTCCTGAAACAGTAATAGTTAACATTCTGAAGAATACACTGGAACAGCAGCCTCGTCAGCCGTCTGCACCTTCGATCATTGCAACGCAGGAAGACGCCAAGTTACTTACCCCCGAGCAACTGGAATCCTTGAAAATGGCTGAACAGCTGGTTCCCTCGGAGCAGCGCGCCGAGTTTATCGCTCAGGTTATGAAATGTATCAAAGAATACGACTACTTAACTTGTACAAAATATTTAGTTTGGCCATCGATTCGTCATCATCACTCTGGGGTACAAAAATTCCCTGATATTAATCACTGGATAGGTGGCTTTGCCATTCCAGAATTGCCAAATTTTTCGGCATTTGTGATCCCAACTCCGCTACCATTGCCATCATGGAGCGGTGGTGCGTCTTCAGGCGGTGGAGGCGGCGGAGGCGCTGGGGGCGGTGGGGGTGCAGGCATTCACGAGAGCAGTGACATCAACATCGGAGGTAGCCTGGGACTCGGCGGGGGTGGCGGTGCGAGTCATGGCAGCGGAGGAAGTAATTCCGGCAGCGGAGGTGGCTCAATAGGTGGAGGATCAATTACCATCCCCATACCTTCAATTCCTTTACCTCATTTACCAGGTCTAGGCGGGGGTGGCGGAGGTAGCAATAGCGGTGGTGGCGGAGGTAGCGTTGGAGGATCATGGGGAGGACAAGGAGGCAGTAGCGGCGGAGGAGGTGGAAATCAGGGTGGCAGCAATGCAAACGGAGGAAATCAGGGAGGCGGCAGCGCAAGCGGCGGAAATCAGGGCGGAAATACGGGAGGTAGTTGGGGCAGTTCAGGAGGAAGTATCAGTTGGGGAGGTCAAGGAGGTGGCAGCAGCTCATCAGGAGGAGGTCAGGCTAGTGGTGGAAGCAGCAGTGGAGGAGGATCAGGTGGCAATACAATCATTATAATTCCCACTGGTGGATCAGGAGGAGGCAGCGGAAATGCTGGCACAGCCGGTGGTGGTCAGACGGGCAGCAGTAATTCTGGAACATCCGGGGGCAGTGGCAGTGTAGGAGGAAGTTGGGGTAGTAATCAGGGAAGCGGCAGTGGAAACTGGGGAACCAATCAAGGCTCAAGTGGTGGAACAGGCACTCCGACTACAGGAGGAAATACTGGAGGTGCGAGTGGAAGTTGGGGAGGTCAAATAGGAGGTGGGGGGAGCAATTCAGGAGGAAGTTGGAGCAGCAATCAAGGCGGCACGGGTGGTTCGAATACGGGCGGTGCAACTTCCGGAAACACCGGTGGTTCTGGTGGTGGAGGCAATACAATTATCATCATTCCGGGACAAGGAGGTAAAGTATATTTTTAAATCGGCTGACTTTTTCTCAAATCACGCGTAATAAACATTTATTTTGAACTCCATCTGCTCAAAATATAAGTTCTTCTTCTTCTTACTACTTCCTTATTACAGGTTCCTCTGGAGGTGGTACAACAGCCGGCAGCACCGGCGGAGCCGGTCAAACTGGAGGTAGCGGGAGCATTGGTGGAAATTGGGGAGGAAATCAGGGCAGTAATACCGGAACACCTGGACAACCGAGCCAAGGCAGTCCCGGAGGATCCGGAAATGTAAATCAAGGTGGTACAATCGTCAATCCCGGTCAAACAGGTGGAGGTACTGCTGGCATATCCGTAGGGGGGAATCAGGGACCCACTGGAGGTCCAGGTCCGATTAACAATGGTCCCAGCACGACTGGTAATGCAGGTGGCAATGTAGGTGGTAGCGGTGGTGTGACAATTCAACCTGGTCAAACCTCCCCCGGGGGAAATGTCGGTGGACAACCTGGATCTGGAACAATAGGAACAGTTGGTGGCAATACAGGCGGATCAAATGTGCCGTCTGGTGCAGGCAGCGGAGTGACTATTATAATTCCTACTCACATTCATGGATACCCATCAGGTAGTGGCGGCACAGTTGTTGGGGGAGGAGGATATCCGAGCGGGCCAGCGTCGCCAGGCGGACAATACCCAACGGGAGGATCAGTTTCACCAGGTGGTCAATACCCATCAAGTGGTGGACCAGTCTCGCCAGGCGGGCAATATCCAAGCAATGGACCGGTCGCGCCTGGTGGCCAATACCCAAGTGGGCAGTATCCAACAGGTGGTGGATCTGTGTCGCCAGGTGGACAGTATCCAAGTAATGGACCAGTCGCACCAAGTGGCCAATATCCAACCGGGGGCGGGTCAATATCACCGGGTGGACAATACCCAACGGGAGGATCGGTTTCACCAGGTGGTCAATACCCATCAAGTGGTGGACAAGTGTCACCAGGTGGCCAATATCCAAGTAATGGACCGGTTTCGTCAGGTGGCCAATACCCAAGTGGACAGTATCCAACAGGCGGTGGATCTGTATCGCCAGGTGGACAATATCCAACGGGAGGATCGGTTTCGCCAGGTGGTCAATACCCATCAAGTGGTGGACAAGTGTCACCAGGTGGCCAATATCCAAGTAATGGACCAGTCTCGTCAGGTGGACAGTATCCAACAGGCGGTGGATCTGTGTCACCCGGTGGTCAATATCCAAGTGGTCAGTATCCCAGTGGGCAATATCCAACGGGCGGTGGATCTGTGTCGCCAGGTGGACAGTATCCAAGTGGTGGACAAGTGTCGCCAGGTGGCCAATACCCAAGTAATGGACCAGTCTCGTCAGGTGGCCAAAACCCAAGTGGACAGTATCCCAGTGGACAGTATCCAACAGGCGGTGGATCTGTGTCGCCAGGTGGGCAGTATCCAAGTGGAGGGCCAGTCTCGCCAGGCGGTCAATATCCAACCGGGGGTGGATCAATATCGCCGGGTGGACAATATCCAGCGGGCAGTGGATCTGTGTCGCCCGGCGGACAATATCCAAGTGGACAGTATCCAACGGGCGCTGGATCCGTTTCGCCAGGTGGGCAGTATCCAAGTGGTGGATCTGTTTCGCCAGGTGGACAGTATCCAACGGGCGGTGGATCCGTTTCACCAGGTGGGCAGTATCCAAGTGGGGAGCCAGTCTCGCCAGGCGGGCAGTATCCAAGTGGAAGTGGATCAGTTTCCACAGGGGGACAATATCCGAGCGGCGGATCTGTATCACCAGGTGGTCAATACCCAATTGGCGGCTCAACGTCTCCCGGAAGCGCAACGCCAGGCAGCCCCGGGTCATCAGGCAGTGGAATTTCACCTGGAGGCTCAGTATCGCCAACACCAACCCCCGGAGGATCGACTTCCCCAGGTGTCAGTCCGGGAGGCTCAGTCTCACCGGGAACAAACGCTCCAAGTGGCGAACCCGGTTCTCCAAGCGGAGGAATTTCAACCGGAGGCCAAGTACCCACTTCGGGCGGACCGTCCAGCGGAGGACAACTTGGTGGCAACGCACCTACCGACGGCGAGCAGCTCTGTCCCTGCACTCCCCAAAATTCTCCCAGCAACCTGAAATTCCTCTCTTCTCTCGAGCCATACATAATTGACACCCTTTCCCACCTCCGTTTAACCACGTCCCACACTCACACACGAACTGCCCACAATGCTGAGAAGAATCAGACACCATTTACACGCCTGAGTAACGAGCAGCTGACCATCATGGGTCTTGCATCGAGTCTCCTTCCTCACTCGGCGCGCCGAGACCTGGCATCTCGAACCTGGGGCTGTCTCCAGGGCGGAGCAGCCTTCATGCCGTGCACGAGAGACGTTATCTGGCCCTATCTCGGCTTGTACATCAAAAATGTTCCCCCCTTTCCCAAAGATACCTCCCAAATTCCGGCTTTAATGCTTGGAAGGCACGCAGAGCAGTACATCCAGTCGATTCCTGAAGAGCACACACCTTTTGCCCGAATTAATCACCCATTTTTTAGCCAGCCAATCTCCTATGCCAGTTTCTTTGCTCAGCCCGCCATCCAGATCTCTTCCAGATCACCCCTGCGCTCGGGAATTTCCGCCAAGGCCGATGATCAACCAATTATCCTCGTGACTGGCAATCGTTTCGGGCCAATTTTTTCCGAGCAACCTGAAACCATGATACTCAATATAATAAACTCAATTACAAAGTCTGTACAGCAGCCAGAGAAGCTCGAAGCCCAAAGCAAAGTCCCGGAATTCTTATTGGCGATGAATTCCTCGTTAAACCAGCAGCAAGAGAGCATTATAAAATTAACTGAGGCTTTATTGCCAGCAGAAAACCGACCGGCATTCTTCGACAATATGCAGCAATGCATGAAAACAAACAACGACTTTGTCCTGTGCTCACGAGACGTCATTTGGCCAATCTTATCCGAGTCTTACCCGAGAATTCCAAGTTTCCCAAACTTCCAGCGCCTCAGAGACGACGCCCGCATACCGGAGAGTCTCCAGCCGCTCTCTGAGGCCACAGGATCCCTCTCGGAGACCGAGGTGAAGACAGGACAGCACGGTGACGCAGTTGTAACCATAACAGACACGAGATTTGTGCCAATTTACCACGAACACCCGGAAGAAGTCATTCTCAAGCTCTTCAAACAAATCAAGGCGTCTTCTCCAGTTTTAAAGACTGTCTCAGTCTCTTCACTCGCTCAATCTGCGCCTTACAAGTCATCTTTCTCCAATCAGCAGGCAGAAATTCTATCGGTTGCCGAGAGTCTTTTGCCGGACACGGTGCATGAGGCTTTCGTCAAGCAGGTGCAAGAATGCGTGAGTGGTCACACATTTCTTGAGTGCACGAGAGATATTACATGGCCGACGATAGGACAGTTTTATCCTCGGCTACCCAGCTTCTCCAATGTCGTCACGATCTCGTCATTAGCCGGAGAGAAGGCTCACCAGTCGACGCTGCTGCCGCTGAACCTCGAGCCGTCAATTTCCCTCAGCGACTATCCTCGCTTGGTTCTCCAGGATCAGAATCATCTGCAGCAGGCGCCTCAAAGCATTGAATCGAAGCTCGAGAGCCTCTTGAAACAGCAGTCATACAGCAGTGTGCAGCCCGGCGTGTCGTATTTGAACCTGCGTGATCCGCTGATCTCCACGGTCATCAATGACAAGCAGGCCGACGTGATCAGGTCGGTGGAGGGGCTGATTCCCGAGTCGGCGCGTGCTCTCTTCATTGCCAAGACCATGGACTGCCTCCGTGGCAATTCTTTCGCTCTTTGCGCCCAGGTGATTGCCTGGCCAACGCTCCGGCAGTTCCAACCAACTCTTCCCGCCTTCCCGGACTACGGGAGCTATATTCCCGAGTTCTCGGCACTGCCAGAGCTCCCAAACTACTCGGAGTATGTGCCTGCCACTGCTGAAGGCGCAAAAATCACTCAGTATCAGCTGCCAGTGTTTACACAGCCCTTGAAGCCCGCGCAGGTTTACTCTCTCGCTCAGCATGGCCCTCTGCTGCCTGGAATCACCCCGTCAGTAGGTGAACCATCCTTAGCATTGAACCACGCTTGACAGTAACTACTTATTCATCCACAATTAAACGATTATTTTCATGTTTTTTAGAACCTTCATCAGTGGTACCAGGGTATGCGGGCCAGCCAACCGAGCTTTTCGTAGATATTTCACATGAGCGCGTGCCGATTCCAGCTGGGGCCAAGCGTCAACGACGAGCGATCGATAATGCAGACGTCTTATCCAATCAATTGGGAGAATCTACGCCAAATATTACCGAAGCCGAGATCCTTGAACTTTTAAATAATGTCACGAAGCTCAAGCCACAAGAATCCACAAAGAAACCCGAGTTACTCGTCGACTCGCTCAACTCGACAATCAAGGAGTCCCTGACTGCGGATCAATTGGCGATTTTGCGGGCGGTAGAGATGCTGGGAATCCAGAATACTCGCGGAATTATGGGTCAGGTCTTCCAGTGCATTACTAGCCTGAGTTTTGTCCGATGTTTGGGCATTTTTATCTGGCCCATGATGACGAGCATTGTACCGACGATCATTGGTCTACCGTTTGGTCGGTCCACCGCCGAAAATATCAAGATCTCTCGTGACCTGGAGGCCGATTTTCTGGCACGAAAGCAGTCCATTGAAGTCGCTCTCATCGACTGGTACAAAGACTTGACTGAGAAAAAATTCTCTGGCAAGTATGGACCGGTTAAAATTGAGGGCTTCGGCAATGGTGAGGTTGGTCTGAGTTTTATCGGGTTTAGGAGCGCTCGGGCAAAGATTAAGGATCACAAAAACTTGCCAAGCATCCTGACTATCATCAGCGATATTATGGAGGATGTCCTGGACCCGCGGCCCGACCCTGCAAAAAATAAAAAGGATAAAAAGGGCCGAAATCTGCCGTTTTCGAGACAAAAGAGCCCCCAAGTGCCTCCGAATGACGAGAGAATTATTAATATGTTTTTTAAAAAAATAAAAAACAATTCGACTTCGGAGGCTGAGCCAGAGACCCGATATCTCACAGTGGATGACGCTTACCGTGCATTTGAAGTGCTTTTTGGGTCGAAATTGAAGGCACGACTCATTGACCAGTTGGACGACGATGATTACAGAACTAATGACGCTGAGGAGGCGAAGAACAAGGCCAATTTGCTGGATCAGAGTGCTCCTGACAGGGCCAATAGGTCTGAATTAATCGTTCAACTTCCGTGGCTACATGAGGACATAAAGGCGGTCGAGAAAATCACCAGATCCTTCGCCCATTTGTCGCGACACATGAAAGACAACATGATGCAAGTGATGCCGGGACTCGGTTTCGCCGTGACATTCGTCTTGCAAACAGCATTGTCCCATGCTCGAGCTGCTGCATCGATTGCTGAAATTATCAGCAATATTGCCCTGGGCTCGGCCATGTTCACTCTCGCTCGTCAGTCGCTTTTTGGCACAGACACTCAGCCAATCGTGAAGCATGTCTACAATGACGGTGGCTCTGGAAGCTGGAATCAGCATTGAATGAAAGTTTAATATTTTAGGGGATTAGAATTAAGCTTGAAACTTTTACGAGGGAATAAGGTGATGGGTGATTACGTACTTGTGATCTTTAAGCTATTCAATGTATGCTCAATTAATTATATTACTTTCACAGTACGTTTAAGTTAATTCATTTGCCAACATCCAAGGAGAATACATATCTGTCAGCATTAATGCACATTGCACACATTATTTTTATTATATTATCTGCAATAAACTTGAGGATACTATAATTACATGTGTGTGTACTTGTTTTTTTTTCCAAACTCTGTAACTTGAGGCAGTATAACCGATAAATTTTCTTTCATTTTTCATGGATTTATATAGAGGAATAGTGATTATTATAATTCGATTACATATGTTCTCACCTGACCAAGTATTTACAAAGCAATTACAACAAATAAACAACTTACCACAACAGAGCACCGTGACTTCAGGCGGTGTACGGTCTACACGGTCGTTGTACGTGCGAATAGACTGTCGAGGTTTTGTGAGGTTATAATCAATTTTACACATAGCTTTGCCGGCCGCATTTTTCTTTAGTCGTTTGTGATTTTGAAAAGTATATTCGATTGAATTATGTCGACAGCATCAAGGTTTAAGACATTTTCTAAATGGTTCACAACATCTCAAGGCCGAAAAACCGTCGGCTGTGTGTTTGGTGCTGGAGTATTCGCAGCCCTTGGAGTTGAATATATACCACAAACATTCTACCTAAAGGATTACTTAAATTTTGTCGCCTTACAAAAGTATGAGCAACCTTAATTATCAATAAATAACTTTATCTAATGATTGATTCATTACAGACTCAACGAACCGATGCCATTGACCGATGATCTGACGAAATTATGGACCCAAGTCGCAACTGATCTAAATTTGAACGTTTACCAAAAAACTCTCTTCAAGCCGTTTATGGTGTTTGGCTTTGACGTTTGGCATGCGGGCAGCTTTAATACGAGGTTTGGATCAATAATTGGCTTGCCAATCAATTTTACATACAAATCGACGGAGGATATCAACAAGACTGCTCTGGTAGTCGACAATGAACCTGTTAACTGGAGCCGTGATGACGCTAAGAAGCTCTTGGAGTCACTGATACTGTCGGATGACGCGAAAAAACACGCAATGGCCCGAGAAATTCTTATGTGCAATAGTCATTTCCTGGTGACACAGTCTACCATGACGCCCTTGCTGATGGTAGGAGCCTATTTGACGGCATCAACACTCAACAACAAGTTAAAATTGTTTACTGAAAGGACGCAAAGTGTGCGTGGATTCATGTACCTACTGGTTGGCATGTTTTTCTGGGGTGTTTGGGCTGCACAGAGAGATGGATACTCTAGATATCTTGAGTACAACAGTGACGAAGAATTATCCAAATTAGGTAAGAATTATCTGCGAGGTGGTGTAGAATTTTATGATCAAATACTAAAGAGAAATGTGGCTCTTCGGAGTTTATTGGGAAAATCCGGCCAGTCGACTTTCACTACGGACGGCAATGAAAATACTTTTTTGCGACACAAACACCTTCCTTTTACCTATCGAAAACAATATTTCGAGAGTAAGTTAAAAGAACTTGAAAAATTAGACGAATGAATTACAATACGAAGATTGATTAGTGATACGGCTTAATTTTTTTATTTGCAAAGTGCATTTGAAAAATGTTATTACTGGCAGTTCATTTAATAAATCTATCTTATATTTATATAATTGCACAATATATTACAACTCTAGCGTATTTTAAAATTAATATAGATTAAAATTTATTTATTTATTTATTTATTTATACCAAGCTGTAACTCTAACTGCTTGGTAAATGTAGCTATCTGCACCCTCATAATTGTTAAATTTCACATGATTATCTTTCTACAGCACCCGTAATGATCCCAGCTGAAAAAAAATTATTTACTTAATACGGTGAAAAATTGCGATTTTAAATAGAAATATTTAAAAATAGGAAAATTGAACGTCACAAATGAGTACTAGAAAAAAAATTAATTTCCTTTTGTAAGCCATGACAATTCATGGCACCTAGATTTTGCTTTTTTTTTTTTTAATTATTCAACGCTCCGAGAGATTTTCTTTTACTTACTAGTGTTAATTTATCCTCTTCTTTCTTAAGTATTTTGTGAGTTTGCTCCTGATCAAATTTGACAACAGCAGCAATCACTCTGGCAAGTACCAGGGTCTCTTTGCCCATCATATACTCATAGAGAATATTTCGCAAATACTCTATTTCCGTCGAGTCCTCGAGGGTTTCATGTCTCAACTTGACGAGTTTCCTCAATTCAATGAGCTCGCGCCGCTGTGATGCCAGTGTCTGTTGCAGCGAGTGAAAAGAGCCTGTGTTAGACTGAACTGCAGCCATTGCAACTCGCGACATGCTCTCTAATTCCTGTTAAAAAATTTAAACCACATAATCACAAATAAATCATAGAAATATCCTATGTCCTATGTCGAATTCACCGGCAAAATAATAGAACTAAAAAAATACCTCTTTTTTTTCAACTTTTGAATTTTCATCGGTCTGAAATTACGATCATTCAGGATAAATTAATTGAAAAATAAGCATACTGTCAATTGATAAACTTACCGTTTGATTTTTTTTCCACTCTCGCGTTAAATCGGAAATTTTCGCCTCATGCTTTGCCTCTAATTCGTCAGCCTGCTGCTGCAGAGTGTCCTTCCACTTTTTTTCCACATTTTCCAATTCGTTAGCATGCTGTATGTGTAAATTTTCTACGATTTCATTGACTTGTTTATGATCCTCGTTGCGAGAAATTGATTTAAGTTGATCCTTTAGGCTCTCTATTTCCTCAGATTTGGCTGTGAGTTCTATCTGAAAGTCCTTCAGCTGTTCTTTGTACTGCTGTATCAAATCCGACTCGTAATTTTTCTGTCGATCTGTAAACAATAGAGTGATTTAGACAATTGTTTACTCGTAAGACAATATGATATAATTTACCGAATTTTTGATCAAGCGCCGCTTGAAGCTCGTTATCTTTGTCCTGAAGTTGAGCTTGGAATTCTTTGACCATTTCTTTCATGCGTAAAGCTTGCTCCGACTCAGATATGGATAATTTATGGCGCAATTGCTCCGTCTCCATCTTTAATTCCTCATTTTCATTTGCTATTTGTGTTTGCTTTGCTTCAGACGCTACAAAATTTGAGTTTTTATCCTGCAATTGTGACTGCAACTCGTCGATAAGAAGCTTAAATTCATTGCCACTTGATTCGAGTTTACTACGATGATTTTGTTCCTTTTCAATTTCTCTAGCTAAATCCGCATTTTTCGCTATTAGAGCCGAGATCTGAGGGGTTTTATTTCTCAATTGATTGATGAAATCATTCTTAGATTGAATAATGTCCATGAAATTCTGAATTTGAGCATTAAATTGGACATTTTTATTATCCATCGCCGACTGTATCTTCGATATTTTTAGCTTGTAATCGGTATTTTCTTCCGTTAATATCTGAAGATTTTTTATTACTTCATTGAACTCATGTTCTCGTTTTTTAAGATTGACGGTTATTTTCTCATTTTCAGAGGCAAGTCCTTCAATTTCCTTATTAGACGTCACAGATTTTACTTTTATTTTTTCTTTCAATGTGGTATTTTCCGACATGAGAGATGAAATTTTCTCGTCAAGACTCGTAGATTTTTTTTCACTTTCTTTTTTTAGTGCAAAATTTTCCGAGGTGAGTAATGAGATTTTTTTATCAAAATTCTGAATTTCCTTTTTCAAAGCAGAATTTTCTAATACGAGAGACGACATTTTTTCGTCAAAACTCGTAGATTTTTTTTCACTTTCGTCTTTTAGTGTAGAATTTTCCGAGATAAGCAATGAAATTTTTTCATTAAAAGCCTGAATCTCATTCTTTAGAATGGAATTTTCTGAAGTGAGTGATGAAATTTTCTCGTCAAATCTTGCAGATTTTTTTTCACTATCTTTCTTTAGTATAGAATTTTCCGAAGCAAGGAAGGAGATTTTTTCATCAAAAGTCTGAATTTCCTGCTTTAATGTGGAATTTTCTGAAGAGAGTGATAATAATTTTTCATCGAAATTTGCAGATTTATTTTCAATTTCTTCCTTCAACGCTGAATTTTGCGAGGTTAATGATGAAATTTCCTCATTAAATGTCATCAATTTCCGCTGAAGTTCCTCCTTCAACTCGGAATTTTCCGAGATAAGTAATGACATATTTTCATCAACGTTCAAACTCTTTTTCTCGAGTTCTGCTTTAAGTACTGAATATTTTTCCTCATTTGTATTTACTTCCATTTGTAACATTTCTATTTTATCTTGCGCACTGAGCAATAAATCCTGTTGTTTCTTTATTTCCTCATTCGCCTCATCGTATTGTCTCTTAAGAATCATTTTCTCTATCACAATTTTTTCAATTGTTCCACAAGTTTCTGACAGATCCTCTTCGTACTTGACTGCCAATTTTTTCATCTCATCTTTAATATTCTCACAGTCATCTTTTAAAATTCGACTAGCCGTCAAATATTTCATGATATTAACGTGCAAGATTTTTTTCTCCTTCTCCAATTTATCGAGTGTCATTGTATCCGTGTTAATTCGTTGGCGAAGATCATTAATTGTACCGCGACAGGATTTCAACTCGCTCTCAAGTCCCAAAATCTCGATATTTTTACTCTCAACCTCGCTGTTTAATTTCTCACAATGTTCGTCATTTTCTTTCTCTGCTGTCAGGGTATTTATCGTTGCACTTTGAGCCTCAATTTTTTCTTTGGCCTTCTGAAGAGTTGCCACATATACTTGAATTTTCGAATTCAAATTTTCAATCATTTTCTCGTGCTCAAAAATCTTTTCACGCTGCTCAGCCTCTAGATGCTTTTCACTGTCCTTTGCTGCCGCCAATTCGCTTTTTAATTGCTCAATTACTTGCTCATAATTTATAGCATCGTCCCGGGCATTTAACAGTTTTTCCTCCAGCATTTTTATCTCCTCAGCGGCACTGCCATCATCGTCACGCTCATCTGACTGACTCTCCCGACTCTCAACCGCATTTTTCAACTCCAGTGTCAACTGTTTTATCTGCTCTTCTTTAATTTCCAATTCTCGATGAATTGATAATTTATTTTCTGCAAGAGAAATCACACACTCTTCTTCCCGTTTTTTCATCAAATTTATCTGCTCTTGCAAATGCGAAATCTCGTCCTTGCACTCGGATAGTTGTTTTTCCAGTGCATCGCCAGTAATTTTAACTTTATCAAAGTCTCGTTCAAGAATAGACTTTTCCTCTGACAATTCCGATATTTTTTCTTTATTATTCTTCAAGGATTCTTTGTACTTTGCCACGAGAGTCTCGAGGATTTTTAATTTATTTTTTAGCTGCTGATTTTCCGCTGCCATCGCTGAATTGTCAGTTGACTCTGAGGCTGAATTTTTCGTCTCCGGTTCTTCATGCTCCTCAAAACTAATAAGACTCGACGATCCATTGGCCTGCAAGAGCCTCACCTGCCCGAAGAAGGGGCAGGAGAGCGTGCATAAGTAAAAACAGGGTAAAAAAACAGAGTAATTTATTGATACTAAAATTTACCTTTGTGTTTAGCGTGTCGATTATGTGATCCTTCTCCTCAATGTCATTTCTCAGCGCATCCTCCAGGTGTGCCTTGGCCTGCTGCTCCAGTTGACACTGCTCCTTCAGGTCGGCAATTCTCCTCAAAGCCTTGTCCTGCGTCTCAACGAGGACAGACTCTAATTTAAACTTTACTCGCTCGAGTTCACGATAGTGATTTGCCAAGTCGGTATATCGACCTCGATATTTGTGATACTTATTCTGAATTTTGCGGTACGCTGAGTAAATTTGCTCCTTGGATACTTGGTCTATATTCTGTGGGCTGCACTCATCGGCTTCGCTCGCTGACTGATCGATATCCGACTGCAAGTGATACACATTGCCTGAACTCTCGTAGATAGGAAAAAATCCCGACGTGTCAGCACTGGTGATACTGTTGACTGAGGATGCTCGTGACAAGTCCATGGAATTGGACGAGGGTGAAGCCAAATCCACGGTCCGGAAGCGGTATTTATCCGGGCTGTTCTTCGGCGTGCTGTCCGTCTCCTCGGTCAAGCTGAAGTTGTCATTCGACGCTGTGAGCTCTGGAATAGAGGCGTTTGACAGACCTGGTGACACAACTGCCTGAGCTAACTGCTGCATACTCGCAGTCAATCTGGCGGGTGATTGTTTCATCTCTTCGGCTAGTTTGTCTTTGAACTTTTTGAACATGTTTGTAGAATGTCACAATGCCGTGCTGCTACGTGTGTAACTCAACGCTTGCAGTTCTTTAAATTTATACAATGTACAAGTAAATTTGACAATATAACCACATCCCCATTTCCCCACAGTCAGCTGTGCTAAAATCTGTTTTACCCTGCTGTGGTAATGCGCGCATCTTGATGGAAATAATCTAATAATAACAATAATTACAATAAAATGGATGGAGGATCCAACGCTCTGCACCAAGGTTAGTACTTATGTGAGGAATTGAGGAAATTCTGGCTAAAAAAACTTAATTAAATAATAAGCTACATCAGGATATATCTTATTTGTATCTGCAAACCGAGAGTAATAAATAATAAATGCCGTTGCGCCGTGTCCTGCTACATAATTAAAAAAAAAATTTCTCCTCAAGAGAGATAGGTACTCAAACTAAAAAATAGAGCAACGACCGATAAACGATAAATTCCCTCCCATGAATTTATACATACCTGTAGGCGGATATACAGGACTGCCAAAAGTGCCCATCAATAACGCAATTGGCGTTGTCTGCGCCAACGTTGTCGCCATGCACACAGGATCCCCCCCCTGAAAAATTTTTCTTACATTTGATATAAAATATTAAAATTAATTTCAACAGGTGAGAAATAGTAGATAAAATGTTTTGAGCATTTAGTAATTATTTATAATGATGTATCGTATAAATATTTATAAGGATGTCTAGAGTGGGATAATAGCTGATAAAATAGTTTCCCGCCAACCTGGCAAAGATGGCGGAGCGTTAGCCTTTCCCGCCAAGTAAGTCGTGCCAAGCATCTTATGGCATATCGTATCGTTTGCAGTGCGTTGCAGATAAATTTTGTGGTTATTAGTGTTTATTAATCGACATTGTGAAGTGAAAATGGGTCAATCGGATGATATTGAGGACTCTACGTACAGCAGACACCAAGATTTGTGTCAGAAGCTGAATATGGATGCTAGTGCAGCATCAGAAGCATGGAGATCGTATTCTACGATTCGACAAAATTACACCCTTGAGGTTTGTTTTCGACCTTGTGATTAATAGCAATTATTTCCCCTACATGCTCGATTGTTTGGAGAGATTATGTCCGAGGCCATTCAATCGAGTATGCAAAAAATTAATGTCACAGTAAGGTGAAATTTTATGGAGTAAAAATCATTGCGTTATTGTGTATTTCAACAGGGTGATCAGATGCACTGGATTGGATGTGCTGTGTATGTAGCTTGTCGTGAGTCATCAACTCCCACAGTAGGCAAAACTGGATCCCATGTCGAGGGCAATTGTGTATCTCTTACGCGTCTATTAAAATCATGCAATCTTTCGCTCATTCAATTTTTCTCAAAGTGCAAATCCTGGGCAGACATGGCCAACATGCCTCAGGGTTTTTGCTCGAGAATCGACAAACTTGAGAGGAATTTTACTGTGTCTATGCTCATCTTCAAAAAGTACCAGCCAATATTCACAGATATATTCAAGGGTCCCGGTGAGGACTCCACCCGACCACAGCGATCTCGAAGGCACAAAGCCCTGCCTTGCACACCAAACAAGGTTTTTGAATTCTGCTGGACGCTGTTCATTTGCGTTAAGGGAGCTTTTCCTGATATTTCTGATGATCTTGTCAACTCGTATCATCTGCTCCTCGTCTGCTGTGATCTCGTGTATAGCAATGCTCTACTGGCCAACAGGCAAGATCTCCTCAACCCAAATTTTCCAGGTAAATCCGAAAATTATTACATTAAAATGGCGACGAGTATTTCCAATAATTATTTATTATTGCGCAGGATTACCCAGCAATTTTAATGATGAAAATTACGAGCCTCCCCAAACGGCTAATTGCATCGTGAATATCCTTTGCGAGCGTCATGAGGCCATTGCCGTCGAGGCGAAAGTCATTAAGGAATATAGCTTGAAGAGCCATATCAACAAGTTATTCAATGAGAAAATTCTGCGTGGCGATCAATCTAATTTCTCGGGAATTCTGGAGCCTGTGAATTTTGATGGAAATCACAAGGCATTAAATAAAGCCTACGAACAACATGTTCTCAGTGTTGGTGATTTTGACGAACGAATTTTCCTCGGTAAGTTAAAACATATCAAATATTTTATTTATAACCATAAACGAGTTAGTTAAATAGCTGCACCTTATTCAAGCACGATTTTCTGCATAATTTTTATTGATTTTGAATTTTTTTTTGTTATTCCTGCGCACTAATTTGTCTAGAGGTTCGCTTTGTTTTGTTTTGTTTTTTTTTTTTTTACCCAGTTTCATCCATTTTTTATATTAATTTTTATTTATCGCCGTTAACCTTCACTGCTTTATCTCCTCAACTGCGTTGTTATTCAAGGCGAGTGGAAGAGCATGGGTCGACAGAAATTCACAGAATTTGTGAAGCACAATCACAAAAAAGGTGGGTTTTAACCGTGTAAATTTCGGAAAATATTCATAAAAAATGTTCATTCATTTTTTTTTTTATTAACAATATATCTAATATAAATGTGATGTATTAATTACATGGAGAAATTTGGTTTTTTTTTTTTTAATTTTTAGGCGCCGATGCGAGTGATAATATTGGTTCACCGACAAAAATGCTCAATGTCGGCGATTTGCAAGAGCAATTCCAGTTGAAACGGGAACTAATACGTGATTTGGCACCACCAACACCTCTGACTGGTCGTAAATATTTGCGATCCAAAGACATAACCAGCGTTACACCTGTTTCGACAGCTACACAGAGTGTTATTCGCTTGCAAGCACTCTTATCAGGACGCCAAGCGACTCCCAGTGAAAAATTGATTGAAATGTTTAAAAGTTGTTCATCGGAGGTGACAACATTTGTCGAGAGTAAAGTCAAAGACATTGGCGATCTCTTTTGCTCATCGTACACACAGGGATCCGAAGAAAATGAGTCGCTAAATTTGGATTTTGGAAAGAAAAGATTGATTCTCGGACAAACATTGTTTTATAAAATTCTTGAAATTATTCTCACGGAGGAAAAGAGAATAAAACCTGACTATGACATAACAAATTTACTCTCTAACGAAGTATTCATCCAATGTCTCTTTGCATCATGTTTGGAGATCGTCATTTGGTCTTACAAAAACAATGATCGAACATTTCCCTGGATACTAAATGCGCTTAAAGTTGAGCCATACAATTTTTACAAGGTTATTGAAGTGATTGTTCGCGCTGAGCAACTTTCACGTGACGTGGTTAAACACTTAAATGACATTGAGGAAAAAATACTGGAGTCGCAGGCTTGGAAATCCAATAGCCCGCTGTGGCAGGCAATTGAGAGTACACCAGGCGGTGTACCGAGTTGTGAGGAAGTGGCACTTCCTGGAACACTCGACTATATGGACCCAAATACTCCTGGACAACCTGTGCTGAGAAGATTGGCCCTGGATCGCGGCACAACTCATCACGATGTACAACAAAGTCCAATTTCCTCGGCCTCCGAGCGATTTCAGTCGCCTGTGGCGGCCTCGGGCATCGCGAAAAAACGATTATTTAACGACAGCCCACGACCCAGTGGACAGAGTATTTTAAAAGACAAAATCCCGCAAAAAATTGTGATTGATGGCAACAATAAATTATATATGATTCAAGATCAAGGCAGAACAGCGTCAAATTCTCACCTGGTGGGTGGTAAATCAAAGAAAACCGGTTCAGTTGCTCTGTTCTTCAGAAAATTCTACATTCTCGGGTCTATTCGTATGCAAAATCTTTGCCATTCTTTGGCCGTAACTGATAATGAGTTGAAGAAAAAAATTTGGACTATTTTTGAGTACTCAATCAAAGATCGTACGCATCTGATGAAAGATCGGCATTTGGATCAAATTCTAATGTGTGCTGTTTATGTTGTTTGCAAGTTGGCTAAAGTTGAAAACAGTACATTCACAGAAATAATGCGTTGTTACAGACTACAGCCGCAGGCCGAGTCTCACATTTATCGCTCGGTTCTCATTGCCAAGACTTCAAGGAATGATCGAAATATCGTTGAAAACGGTTCTAATAGTTTTGACAGCGATGTTAATATTGAGGCAGAATCGAGCAATGCCGCACCGCCAACGCCCTCGAATATGGCGGGAACTTCACAGAATTTTGGCGATGAAATTCGCGGTGATCTCATCAAATTCTACAACACAGTGTATGTGCCAGAGGTGAAGGACGTCGCCAATTTGTCTCGGGGTAGCAACTCGACTTTACCACTGAGTCCGTTGCCAAAAAGTAAGCCCTCGATGAACTCGCCGGTCAGGCGAGTTACCAGTAGCGTGATGACGAGAACACTCGACCCCAAGGCCTTCACTGCATCGCCAGCACCGCAGCTCAGCTACTGCTTCAGTCGCAGCCCGGCAAAAGTAAGTTTTTAAATATAAATTCCGTCGATGATTCGGATAAATCACGTTTTTTTTCTTCAGGATCTTGAGGCAATTAATCGTATGGTTATCTCTGTGGAGGCTCGGAAATCCGTAGGAAAACGTTTACTCTCGGACGAGATGGAGGTTGACTCACCCGATGTTACCAGTAGTACTTCACCAACGAAAAAAAATCGCGGTTTGACAACGCCCCATGTTGCTCGTAAAATAGATAATCTTATGGGTGAACGACGTACACAAAATTAATAATGTTTAGCGCGCAGAGATATTATGAATTATGGTACATTTATATAGTAAAGGGTGAAGAAAATAACATAAATATAATAAAGGATGCAAGCAAGTGTATCCTATAGATGTTTTATAACAGCACATAAAACTCTTATAATCATTAATACATATTGGAAATCTTTTTTTTTAATTAGATTTCTCACAGACCGTCATTCTTTTATTGAATTATAGTGTTTTAAAACAAAACTTTTTTCGTTTTTGATTCATTCCCGTGTTAGAAAAATAAAAGATTAATCGTGTCCAATATTTTAGGATGGTTTACTATATGTTCTATCGATGTAAAAAACAAATCATTCAGATCCTTTTTTTCTTCAGTTTGAATTATAAATACTAATAATTATTATTATTATTACTGTAAGTTTTTTTTTATTTGTACCTAGCCTATTTTCAAAATTATACAATATAAAAATATTGATCTCAATTTTTATGTGTTAATGATTTTCATTTTAATAATTACAGGTCAAAATAGCAACCAGTTTGTTGTATCAAGATATCCAACTATCAGATCAAGTAATAGAAAATTGATTGTCTAAGTTTTTAAATTTTAATTTGTTTAAATTTTAGCGCGTTCACCAGAGGGCACTACTGCATGGGGCGGCGAGAGAGGCAGAGGAGGAGGCAAGTGACATGCAAACAAACAAATTGTTGTAAAGTACACCTGTCGTAAACATGTTTATTCGCAATTTTCTCATGTATCATTGAAATTGGTGAAAATGTCCACCGAAATTAGCCGGAAAATTGGAGCAACGGTGGACGTGAGTAGTTTTAAGGGTGTAAAAAAAGCAAGATTAACTGGCATCGATTATAACCTTTCCCTTTCAATTTGACAGTTTACAGTTGCCGACGACGAGGATTCCTCAAGTTTGTCAATGAATTTGAGTGACGGGTCAATTCGTCATCAAATAAAATTCTCAATGCCCCAGGTTTTGAAGCCGGCTGACAACAGTGATGTTGGCGACGATGCAAATGAGAAAAAATGGTGGTTGAAGAGGTCACAAAAAAGAGTCGGAGCATCGAGCTCGGACGCGAGAGCGTCGCAGGAGGCAGCGTCGTCAATGCGTGAGTTTTTGGAGAAGGAAAAAATGTGTAAAGCTAGTAAAGATGATACTCTCTGTGATATATTGGCTTCGGCAGCCTTTGACAAATATCCATCTGATTTTGAGAATGCCACTGACGAGGATATCGGTAGTTTTTTGGAAGAAATGAGCAAAATTGCTGGAGCACTCAGTCCAAATTCCGCACCTGAGCGTACAAAGTCTGGGAATTCAAGTAAAAATCCAACAGAAGAGGAAAAATCCGTTGAAGAGTTGCTGGAGGAGGCAGAAAAGCTTGTCAGAGAAAATAGTCTCTCTAAAAGCACGTCCAAATCCGATACATTGATTCCCGACAATTCTCAACTTCAAATAATAAATTTCAATGAAGCACAACAACTAGAGGATAATATTTTTCATCTAATCGAGCAAGAGGTTCACAAAGAAACGGAAAAAATTCGTAAAAGTCCAAAAAACGAAAAGAAAAATGCGATAGGTATGAACAAAGACTTAACTTTTGAAAATATCAACAGCTTAAAGCCTCCAACGACTGTTGAGCTGCAGAAAAAACGCTTTGAGGATCACAAAGACGAAATTTCGAGTAGTTCAGACATGGATGATCCGATTGAACGACATTCCCAGTGCGATGATGTAAAAACTGTGAAAAAATCTCTGGAAGACAAGCAAAATTTACGCAAGGAAATCACAGACGTAGAAAAGGATTTTTTCAATATCGAGGGAAAAATTTCTGGTAGCACGAGTTTCGGCCACGAAGATTTTTCGCATTTTCTAAAAATCCTTCAAAATAAATCAGAGGCAAAGCTCGGCACTGCTGCGGATCCAATTTCAACCCAACCCGACGCATTTCCAGAGAAAGAAATTACCGAGATCCTCGAGCGAGAATTGGAAAAAGTTCAGAGTATGAAAAATACATATGAACCGAGTGCGAGTAAAGAACTGCCGCTGAAATCCACGATTCAAATGAAAAACTTGGAAACAACAAAATCAGAAAATGAATTATATGACATTGGCTTGACGCCACGTTTGGAATTATTTGCCGATGTGATTCCAAAATTGATTGTTGAAAAATCCAGTGGAAAAACGGATTTAATCGAGCCAGAGCCTGCGAAAAATACAGATCTTCATGACGGTAAGGATAAAAGCCGCGAGGAAAAAAAATCCGTCGGCATTTCCAAGACTTCTCGACCTTTGAAGCCGCCCAGTCGGAAAGCCCCGGAGAAATCTGGAGCTTTGGGCTCCTCGAGGAGTTACGATCAACTGCCAAAACCTACGACATCTTTCCAGCCATCGTCGAGCAACTTGAGAAGCGCTCGGTCCTCAGAAACGCTAAAAAAACCGCAGCAATTGCTGCCGAAAAATCCATTGCCAAAGTCAAAAAATATCGCAAAACCAAGTGCACTCTCTAGCCACGGATCAAAAATAAAATTCTCCGTAAAACCAACAGGACAAAAATCATTTCTACCCGCTAAAACGGTTTCATCACGTTCTCAAATTGGCGGCGGCGACAATCGAGCGAATCTATCGAAAGACGACTGGGAAGTTTTGTGCTACGAGGAGCGACACAAAAATGCATTATTAAAAAATCAAATTGAGGCTGAATCCAAGCTGTATAAGCAACAAATCGAAAGCATGAGAACTTCATACGAGGAAGAATTATTTTCTATAAAAAAACAAAATATTATTCTCACGTCGAAAATCGATGAATTGTCGTTGAATGCAAAGCGAGAGCAGAGAACAACGATTGTCGGTTCAAAAGCGGAAACTCGTGTGGCATTATTGGAGAAGGAGTTGACGAAACAGGAGCACTTGATTCAATCCTACGAGGCGGACAATAAGCGGCTTATGCAAGAAACCAAGCGCCAGCAGGAAGAGCTGAAAAACATGGAGCAGGGAAAACATTCGAGAGTAGTTTCTGTGAATGAAACACAAAAATTGAATGACACAATTAAAGATCTACGAGAGGAAATATTAAAATTAAATTTTGAACTCACTGATTTGCGTCAAAAAAATTCAGACATGGCGATAAACTACGACGACGTCCTACAGCGAAATAGTTTACTAGAAGAGGAATTGAGCATGTTTAAGGAGCAGTTAAAAACCAAGGATCGATTTATCACGGATAAATTGCATCAACTAAATCAGGAAGAAATCGAAACTAAACGAAAATTAGACGAGATGAGAATAGAACTCAATTCTAAATCCGAAAAGTTGACTAAAACTGTCGCGGAGTTTGATCAATTTCAGCAGGCAGTTATTCCTCTTGAAAAAGAGCTTCTGGAGCTTCGTGTAAAGGAGGAAAACATGCAAGAAAAACTGCAGATAGCTCGTAGCCACGTTGAGCGGGAAAAAGTTCTCACGCAAAAGTTGAAAGACCAGGTGATTTTAGACAACAAAAAAATCCTCGATCTGAATCGTCAGGTGCGCGAAATGGAGCGAATTCTAAAGCGAAAAAATCCGGATTCCGTGTCAGCATTGATTCTAACAGCTAAATCCGATCACGAGCGATACAATTTGGAGAAGGTGAAACTCCTGGAGGATCGTTTGGCCTCGCTGGAGGGTGAAATTGCGGCCAAGGAGCAAATCAGCCAGGAAAAATTGACCGAACTCCAAGGCAAATTTGGAGAAATGAAGGCCAAATACACATCTCAAGTCGCGGAGCTCGAGGAAAAGCTTCGAGAAGCGACGAGAAGAGATCGCCGAATACTCTCCGACAGATTTACCCAAACTACCGCTCCAAATATGGAGAATAAGTGTGTGGAAACGCGTCGAGAGGAGAAGTCAATTGTAATTGATAAAATACGTGATGTAAAAATTCCCTCCAAGCCACAGACTACCAAAGAGGACGCGCATTTGATCGCCACAATTCGCGGACTGAAAATGGAGCTCATGAACAAGGATAAAGCGCAAAATAAATTGACCAAAGAATTCCAGGAGCTTCAAAAAACAAATCGACGATTGCAAAAGGAGCGAGAAAAACTTCTGAATGACCGGAAAAATTTTAAACCAAGTCCGGGATGCGGAGCATCGGATTTGAAGCTGTCTGGGATCAAGGCCACCGACGCGAACGATCAAAATTCCAATATATACCAGAATGGACACTACTCCAACGGTCAGAAGCTCTCGGGCTCGTCGCAGAGGCTCTACGATCCGTTGCAGTACTCGGAAAACAGTGACAGCACGGCCGTGAAGCGTTTGACAGATGAAAACGAGATCCTTAAGGAGGAACTGAACAAAATGACCAAGGATTTCATGACCCTAAAGAATAAGCGCCTGTATGACCTGAATTTACTGCAGGAAGAGCACGAGCGGGAGATTGCCGCGCTCGTGAAAGACTACAGCATGAAATTCGGCGATTCTAAAGTGGTAAAGTTACAGGTTTGTATGTTTAATTTACCAATTAATCAAAAATTATTGTATTTACCTGTGATTTTCAGGGTCAACTGAACACTCAAGTTGCCGTGATTGCGCATTTGAAGCAGCAAATTGAGAAATTGCGCGACTACAGGGAGCAGGTGATTGTCCTGAAGGTCGAGAGAGAGAATCTGGAGACTAAAGTAAAGATGCTGAATGAAAAAGTCAAGTATCTGTCGACCCCGGGCACCGAGCAGCTTCAACTCCTGCAGGAAAAAATTACCGTACTCCAGCAGCGCCACGAGAGTCGGGAAATTACGCTGCAAAATCTTGTCCGAGATTTATTGCGCAATCGAACTCAGTGCTACGACTGCAAAGGTGAAAAAGGTAAATCCAGGCAGCTGTGCTACTTTCGACAGGAGCTTGATCATATCCTTGCTATGCTTCAGGAAATCGCCAATGTCCAGTGATTATTTTGACTGATATTTTGCCGAAAAATTCTGTATCCAATCAATTTACAAATTCATTTACATAATCAATTTTATTCCCTCCTTAATTATCGATTGGAGCCACTGCCAAAGAGACAACATTGGTATATTTATTTTAATAATTATTTTTTCAGTATCTAATAATATCTTGCCAAATGGAGTAATTATAAGCCTTCCAAACTTAATAGGACAAAAATTCTAATTGCGCTAGGGTTGTAGGTGCCATCTTTTTTTTGTAATAATTTTTTTTTTTTAAGTGCTTGTAAATATCAAGCAAATATCTATTATATATAATTTTTTTTACATTTTGTGCTCTCTGTATTTTTAGAAAAAAAAATTTATTTTGTTTTTTTAATCGATAAAATGTATATAGGAAGTTGCACAAAGCAGTATTGCACATCAATCAAATTAAATTAAGCGATAAAAAAAAATGTATGGTTAAGAAATTGTGAAACTGTGTGTGAAATAAATCTTTTTCTTCTCAAATTCATTTTCTTTTTTATCTGATAAAAATACCTCAAGCAAGTTCAAGGTTTGTAAAGTTATTATCAACTCAGATATAGCGACGTTGGATTTTTAAGATTTTTTCCAGGCTCAAATTGCTGAAAATGAAATCCAGACAGGCTATATTCTGTCCTTTATTAATCTTACCCTAATTACAGCAGGTCCTTGAAATTAAAAATAAGTCAATAGCGTTCTTACTTTTTTCTTAATTTATATTTAAAAAAAAAAAAATTTCTTTTAAGAATAAAATGTGTCGTTTATATATAAGTAATATTACTAATTTCTTAGTTTGTATAGAGTCCGATAGGGTAAAGTGTTCGCCCGATGAGTTAAAGTGCTCGGGTTCGAATCCTAATCACGGAATTTTTTTTTTTTTTTCAAATTGGCATTGTTCATTTTATACAACATATTTCATGTGGTATAACAGTTAATTTACTTTATTTAAGCAATGACTCAACGCTTGAATAATGACAGAGGTTCTTTTAAATTTAGTTTTTTAGAAATTGTGGCTACGGATTAATAGTTATAGAAAATTGTTTCAAGCGTTTTTTATAGAAAATTGAATTCTCCACAATTTATGTGGAATACAATTGTGCGATATCTTACGTATTTACCGAGTTATCATGAAAAAACTAAAATCAAATTCGGTTTTTTGACGATAACTCGATGAATAAGGGAGACATCAAAAAATAGTACTCTGCATAAATTGTCGGGCATTTAATTTTCTACAAAAAATGTTATACAAAATTTTCTGTAGCTATCAAACTTTAGTCAGAAATCGCAAAAAATAGAATTGAAAAATGAGAAGGGGGGACCCTTCTCATTTTTTCGAAAATTTATTTCACCGTAGAGCATAGGAGAGTTGCTTAAAAAATAGCAAATTAATTGTTTTATAAGATTCAGTGTAAAAAACTGCATAAAAATGCGTTTTTCCCCGGTTTTTTAAGGAAAAACGTAAATTTTTGAACATGTGGCGCCATCTAGCGGTTGATACACCGAACTAATTTGCCAATTATTGTGTTTTTTCGTTTTTCCTCAATATCTCGCGAAGTAAGAGAGATATCGAAAAATGTCACTCTTTATAAATTATTGAGAATTAAATTTTCTACAAATTATGTCAAATAAAATTTTCTATAACTCTTCATCCATAGCCAGAAAATGAAAAAAACTGAATTTGAAAAAATATTTTTTTTTTCGTCATTAAAGGCAGTTAATTACTCTAATTATTGATTATAAACGATAAAAACTAGTTTAAATAAAGAAATTCGCGTTACTTTCGTTGTTTTTCGTAGCCGAAATAATCGGATTTTTCGCAAGAAAAATTTTTTTTTTTTTGATAAATAAGTAATTTTATGATGTATTATTAATTACATTTATTGACACGATTTTACCCGCTTTACAGAGCGAAAAAATGCGGGTTTTTAAACAAAATTTGATTTTTTTGCGACCGCAGCGTCATCTCGCGGTGAGTATCAAAACTAAATTTTCATGAGAAATCCAGAAATTTGTCTAAAAAATTTTGTCTAAAATTTTTTTGCGACCGCAGCGTCATCTCGCGGTGAGTATCAAAACTAAATTTTCATGAGAAATCCAGAAATTTGTCTAAAAAATTTTGTCTAAAAAATTAGTTCGACAATTTACCGCGAGGTGGCGCCGCGGTCGCAAATCATGATTTTTCGTTTTTCCGTGATATCTCGCGAAATAAGGGAGATATCGAAAAATATTACTCTTTATAAATTATTGAGAATTAAATTTTCTACAAATTATGTCTCATAAAATTTTCTGTAGCTTTTCATCCGCAGCCAGAAAATCCAAAAAACTGAATTTCAGGAAATATTTTTTTTCTCGTGATTAAACGCAGTTAATTAGTTGGATTATTAATTATAAACGACAAAAAGTTGTTTAAGCAACGAAATTCACGTTATTTTAGTGTTTTTTTGACGCTAAAAAATCTGAACTTTTTTAAAACATTAAAATAACGCAATTTTTATGGATTAAACAACTTTTTGTTGTTCATAATTAATGATACAACTAATTAACTGCCTTTAATCACGAGAAAAAGAACATTTTGCGAAATTCAGTTTTTTTGATTTTCTGGCTACGAATGTAGAGTTACAGAAAATTTTACATGACATAATTTGTAGGAAATTTAATTTGCAATCATTAATATAGAGTACTATTTTGCGATATCTCCCTTATTTCGCGAGATATCGAGGAAAAACGAAAAATAATGTTTTGCGACCGCAGCGCTACCTCGCGGTAAATTGCAGAACGAATTTTTTAAGACAAATTCCCGGATTTTTCATGAAAATTTAGTTCTGCTATTCACCGTAAGATGACGCTGCGGTCGCAAAAAATCAAATTTTATTTGAAAACCCGCATTTTTTCGCACTGTAAAGCGGGTAAAATCGTGTCAATAAATGTAATTAATAATACATCATAAAATTACTTATTTATCAAAAAAGAAAAAATTTTTCTTGCGAAAAATCCGATTTTTTCGGCTACGAAAAACAACGAAAATAACGCGAATTTCTTGGTTTAAACTATTTCTCATCGTTTATAATCAATAATTAGAATAATTAATTGCCTCAAATGACGAAAAAAAAAACATTTTTTCAAATTCGATTTTTTGGATTTTCTGACTACAGATTGAGAGCTACAAAAAATTTCATAGGACATAATTTGTAGGAAATTTCATCGCCAATAATTTATAACGAGTAACATTTTTCGATATCTTCCTTATTTCGCGAGATATCGAGGAAAAACGAAAAAACACAATATTTGCTATTTTAGTTCGGCACGCCGACCGCTAGATGACACTACATGTCCAAAAATTTTCGTTTTTCCTTAAAAAACACCGGAAGGAAGCATTTTTATGCAGTTTTTGACACTGGATCTTGTATTATAATTAATTTGCTATGTTTTAAGCAACTCCCCAATGCTCTACGGTGAAATAAATTTTCGAAAAAATGGGAAGGGTCCCCCCTTCTCATTTTTCAATTCAGTTTTTCACGATTTATGGCAAAAGATTGATAGTTACAGAAAATTTTTCAGGACATTTTTTATAGGAAATTTAATTCCCGACAATTTATCAGGAGTACTATTTTGTTATATTTCCCTTATACATAGAGTTATTGTCGAAAAACCAATATCAATTCTAGTTTTTTCATGATAACTCGGTAAATACGCATGATATCGTACAACTGGATTCCACATAAATTGTGGGCAATTTAATTTCCTACAAAAAACATTCGATAAAATTTTCTGTAACTATCGATCTGTAGCCACAATTTTCAAAAAACTAAATTTTCAAAAAACATTTTTTTTACTATCTAAGCATTAGACAATTGCCTAAATAAAGTAAACTAATTGTGTAAACTATTGTTATAGCATATAAATTATGTACTTAGTACAAGATAAACAATGCGAATTGGAAAAAAAAAATCCCCGTCATCAGGACTTGATCCCGCGAACTCCGGTGTCACGCGCGAGCACTTAAACCCATGGTCTATTGTGCACTTAAACAAAAATTAAAATATTACTTATATATAAAATCATGCAAAATCAGATGATAAACCAAGGACACCAAAGCACAAGGTCATTATTACATAACTTTTATTAATTTACAACTAATTAATTAAACAAGTCTCTACAGTTTAATTATAAATCTACAGTATAATTATAAAATCCAATAAATCCCTGATAGAGGCTTGAAAAAGCACCATATCAATGTCATTTATTTCCATGAAGATAAATGCTATTTTTAATTTGCGCGAGTAAACGCAATAAATTATTTACAATCATTGACAATCTAAAAATACGAAAAAAATCTCAATCAATGTCACATTAAAATCCCCGACTTTTTATAATCAATATAATATATTAGCTTGAAGCATGTTTTATTTCTATAATATATATTTTTAAAACATACCTACTTTTTGGCGTAGGAAATTGAAAGAAGTTGCAGGATTTTTATATAAATATATTCAAATATATAGTTTTATATCATACATTGTAATAAACCAGTTAAAGTAGAGGTTCTCGTTAAGGTCATAATGTTGACATCTGAAAGGGAAATGATGATAGCCACCCAGTGTCATGTGTGGGTATAGGTTAGAATGCCCTTGAATATAAATTATGTATAATGAGAAAGTCTATTTTCGTGGTATAGGAATATCCAAGACAAAATAATGATCATTGGCACACGGTATCACGTGATCGGAATGGCATCAATGTAACATATGTACTGATTATTCTTGGTATTCTAGGTGTACGCTACATATCACACAAGGAGGCGACTCTCGTTCGGATGTCGGCGCAGCTTGCAAGCACTCAGAGGGGGAAGAAACCGTGTGGATTTTGTGAGCAGACGCAAAGCTCGCGGTAGTTAGTGAACGAAGCTTCGAGAGTTGAGCTGGATTGGCCTCCATCGCGGTTTCGGCGCGCCAGCGCAAACCGCATCGGGGCTGATTATCGTGTACGTATGCCTCGCAATAATTGCAAGCCAAATTTTATCCTTTATTCCCATCCATATTTTTCGTCCACTCGCCACACGTATTTCTTCTTGGATTTATTGACCTCCGGGTGAGAAGTGTGCGGTGGTGTGTGATCAGAGTGCGTGCAGCTATATATCGAGTGTGTAGTGTGTGTGTATCGTGATAAAAGAGATTGCGCACTACATTCGACCCACTTATCTGACCTTGGAGTGGCCAAACCAGGTAAAAATACTATTTTTTAGATTTTTTTTCAATGCAGTTGTTTATTATTGTAATTTTTTTCATCTTAAAACCTTATTTCGAACAGTAGAAAATGTTTTTATGAGGCTACTGTTGAAAATTTTCTTCCTGGAATTCCAACAGTTTGGCGACAGCACATATACCAGCACAAACCCCACGTAGTAATGGTTACGTTTCTAGTATACTCTCAAGATACGCTGCGATTGCATAGTGTGTGCATGCCAAAAAATAGTACAAGAGTCATGAACAGGGATGAAATAGATTTTTTTTTTGTTGTTGCTATTTTTCTACTCAATTTGTCAGACTTTTTTGTTGGATTTTCAGAGATTATTGTGTGACATTTCGTGATTTAGTTTTTGTTCGTTTTCTTCTTGATTGTGATCAGTAGTTTGAGAAGTTTAATGATGAATTTAAGTGGTAGAAAATATTTAATTTTATTTGTAGGTAGTTTAAGAAGTATTCTACGGATATTTCACGGTGTTTTAGGATTTTTTTAATTTGTACAAATAATTTATGGCAAGGACTGAAATATCAATAAATATTTGAAGAAAGAAATAATTTTTCGTTGTAATTAATGAGATATAAAATTTTATTTTTTTTTTATGATTCTTTATGTCGTAAAATTGTGTTTTATAAATTTTTTTCACGGTGAAAAGTGTTTGTAGATTTTTTTTTCAGCATGTAAAAAGAGTAGGGAATAGAGCGGAAGTAGATAGGGCCAAGCTTTTTTGTATATAGTCAGACATCCTTTATCCTGATGGCCCTACTTACCTCAAATTAGAGTTGTGAGTAAAACTCGTCCGACCATGAGATCTTTTGTACTTTAATAGGGTAAATATTTTGTTTAAAACTTCTTTTTTATTTTGTGTACACTTTGTTTTTTTCTTCAAAAAGATTGTTAAAGCTTTTTAATTTTATTATTATTGTTTTTTTAAAAAGAACATTTTTATAATAAAGTTGACATAGTTTAATTAGATTATATCTAATTTTTTGATGATATTTTTGTTGTTGCAGAAGTTGAAGAAAATGTGAAGAGGAAATTACGATGCCCAGTAAGGCACGGCCTCATCGTGAGTGGTCGTTAGAATCCCTTATAAGTTTTTTGTAAGTATAAAAAATATCTCTTAATCATTTTCTTGATTAAATTGAAATTATATAGCTAATTTAAAAAATTCATTTATCAATTTTTTGAAAAATGAGAAAAGATGATTTATAGAACAATGTTTGTTATACTATTGTCAAATTTTACAATAAATCGTACTTGCAAATGTTGAAAACATTAAAAAATCTTTATTTTAATACAATTTAACGTTCAAACATGCTCAATATTTCGGTTTAGAAACTAAAATCGATATAAATTCAGAAATAAAAAATTTTTACTCATCATAAATAAACAAATTATATGATTAATACCATAAAAAAAATTTTAAGATAGTATTTATCGGTAGATTTTTATAAAAAAAAAAATGTTATTGGATCTTGCGTGACGATGACGTGTTATTATCGCCATAAATTTCTGCATATAGCGTTAAAAAATTTATATATTTATTCCCACGTGAATGAAAATAATCAATATAAAAAATTTTAAATACAACTGTAAAACAGCCAATGCAATATTTCTTATATTTCATATGCGTTCGTCCGCTTTGGTGGGCGAACTATACTTATTCTATAGAGTTTTTTGTAACTGATGAAAGTATTGCTGATTTTTTTTTTGAGTATTTTTGGGATTCGAAACAAACTGTAGAAAAAATATCATCGCGGGGTAAAACGTTTATCACTATATTTCATAATAATTTCCCATAAATTTGAGGTTTAAGGGTGTGTGATGGTCTATAAAACGAGTTCAGGGGATTGCTGATTTTTTTAGAGGCTCTTTACACTCTAGAGCAATGAAAAATATACAAAATAAAAAATAGGTTTGAGGTGTTTAACTTTGGATAATTGTTTTTTTTTTTGCAGGTGGATGTCCCGCTCCGTTATGAGGCCGGCCGAGGGCGACGCTTCTGACTGCATTTTAGTAGTTGGTGTGTCAAGATCAAAGTTAGCGGCAGCTTTTCTCTCAGTCGCTTTCATCTCACTCTTCCTAACCTTCCATATGCTGTATGATAGTGCAGTTTATAGCCTAGACGCAGCAGAGTCGATACTTGACGCTGATGACACGGGGTCAAAATTGGATAAGAGAGTTCCACCATCATCCACGATAGCTTCTGGTAGGACTCACTCACCGACGAATCGTCATCTACCTCAAGCTATTATCGTTGGAGTGCGCAAGTGTGGCACTCGTGCCCTCTTAGAGATGCTATTTCTCCATCCGCAAATACAAAAGGCAGCTGGTGAAGTTCACTTCTTCGATCGTGATGATAACTATGAAAAAGGACTTGAATGGTACCGAAAGAAAATGCCCTATTCACATAGTCAACAGATTACTATTGAGAAGAGTCCCAGTTATTTTGTTACACCAGAGGTAAGTCAGTTATTCGAAAAAATATTGCGACACTCGTGCCAAAAGAGCCTGAGTTTAAGAAGCTTTTATTGGGATTAAATTTTCTATTAAAAAATTTAAAATTAAATAAAATTTTCGCAGTTTTTAAAAAATTTTCGATTTTTGAAAAATCACAATTTTCAAAATATCTTGAGAACAAAGTAAAATATGAGAAAAATTTATTCTACATTTTTTGTGGAGAATTTAATTTCCCATCATTCGATTTTTATAACATTTTTTGTTATCTCACTTAGTTATCGAGTTATCGGTGATTATATTTTTCAAGTTATTGAATTTTTAACAAAAAATATATATTCTTCACTCTTTTGGTATATTATAGTGACGAGATATAACGTTTTTTAGAAATTTATTTTAAGATATCCATAATGAAATGACATTAGATATACTTTTGGTTATTGTTCAATGACAATAACCAAGGTTCCAGAGCGAATTCACGCGATGAATTCAAGCATAAAATTGCTGTTAATCGTACGGGAGCCCGTAACAAGGGCCATTTCGGATTATACACAGTTGAGAACACGAGCATCAACTGTAGTTTCCACAGCTAGCAGTGGTACAACTACTGCGACATATTTGTCGACGGTTGACGAAGAAAATGGCTTGCGGAGTAATCCATCATCAACACTTCAAACAGGTCGTAGCTTTGAAGAGCTCGTTTTGAGGCCCGATGGCAGTGTCAATGAGTTTTATCGTCCAATTAGTATCTCCCTCTATCACAATTTTATGCATCGATGGCTAGAGGTATTTTCAAGAGAACAAATACTCGTTGTTAATGGCGATCAACTCATTGAAGATCCTGTACCGCAGTTGAAACGTATTGAAACGTTTCTTCAGCTAGAACCTCGAATTGGTAGGCATAATTTTTATTTCAATCACACCAAGGGCTTTTATTGTCTACGAAATAACACTGCAGACAAGTGCCTGAGAGAGAGTAAGGGTAGACGACATCCTCGTGTAAGTGCACTTGTTGTTTCAAAACTGAGAAAATTTTTCAATGAACATAATCAACGATTTTATGAACTCATTGGTGAAGATCTTGGTTGGCCCGAGGAATAAATTTCATTAACATCTATTTTCATTTATTCATGAGAGCTTCCATGAAATGATTAAAAGCAGGCGATGGTTTAGTTCTTTTTTTTTCTAATAATCAGAATTTTTCACGCGTTTATTTAGGGGTTTTTTTGAATGATTAAAAAAATTTTTTTTTTTTCACTATTTAAGGGTATATTGAGGGTTGAGTGTCTGTGAAAGAATTTTTGATGTCAAATAAATGAAATTTCGATATATAATGATAAATTTTTTGTTTTTGATTGTATATTGATGAAATTTGAGTTTTTTTTGGGATGTAGAATTTTTTAGCAGATATTTTACCTTTTATATATCCTTTTTTATTATAATTCTATACACATACTTTATATAACGCATGTATATAATATTTAAAGAGGGAAATTTGATGTGGATGGTATATATAGCGAGTGAGATGTTTTTGTGGATAGTAAACTCATCATCAGAAATTAATATATTGATGAGTTTGTGGATGATTAAGATTTGGGAACACCCATTATTGTACCTGATAATATCACTGTTGAAAGTATATTTCTTGGCATATATTATTAATTATATAATTATCGAGAGGCTATCTGCACAATTTTTTAATATTTGTGATATTACAAATTTTATGGTCGAGCTTTATGCAAAGTTTTTTATTCAATCTAACGTTTGAGATACAACATTGTAAACAATTTTAATAACAACAAACAATGAACTAAAAATATTTCATAAAAAAAAAATGAACGAAAAATAGATTTCACGTTTTTTTTTTCGATTTTTTTTAGTAGATGTTATTAAACTAGTCAATTATTGAAGGGATAAACCGAAAAAAATTTTTTTTTTTCATTCAGGATATAGTGCATTTGATAAAAGACACAAAAGTAAAAAAATTTATAATATGGAAAATTTGTTATTTATAATAGAAATAGACGAAGTTTTTATTTATTTATTTTTTTTTTCAGTAGATCTAAGATATTCAGGGCATAAATTGCAAAACAAAGTGAAGGACGTCCTTGATGCATTCCATGAAAAACTATTCGTAGATTAGTATCAGTTGTAGTGAGTATTTCAACTTGTAAATGTGTTTTCACAGGCCTTGAGTCGACATGAAGTATAATTTTTATATCTGATGTATCGATTGGGTTATTTCATAATCAATAATTTACTTAAATAATTTATTTATCAAATAGTTATGAGGTATATATTTGAAATAGTCAATTTCAGTACAAAAGACCAATCTCATCGAGTATGACTTATTTTTATTTATTTAATATAAAGCAGTTTTTTTTATATAAAATATATATCGACCGACTGACAATTTTAAGTATATAGCAAATATTTGAATTAGGTAAATCTATATTTTTATGGAAGCTCTCTATATTTTATTTGTTAATCGATATTACGTTTTTACAATAAAAGTCGATGAAATATTTTTTTTTTTTTTGTTAAAAATAGATTGTAAAATGAAATTTATCTTAATATTATTGTTAGTTTTAGGTTTGTAACTGAGTTTTGAATTTTTGTCTATTAATTTTTCGCTCGTTTTGTCTCACTCTCTGCCTCTCTCTCAGTGCATTTATAATTGATATGAAGAGAAAAGACTTTTAGATGAGAATATTCTGGCGGATGATGGTAATGATGATGACCCACTTATTCTTTGACTCAAATTCGAGGTAATTTTCAAACAGTTGAAATATTATCAGATTAAAATATTTTTATAATCCACATTGAAAAAGTTGTTATAAGTATATAGTTGATTGGTTTGAGTGAGTGTGAAAAAAAAATGTGAAAACAAAACAATATTTCTATTTTTCTCATCAGTCATAAACAAAAATATTTCAATTTATTTTTATTCTACAAGTCGTGTATATTTAAAATTGATTATTTTATTATTATAGTTATTAAATTAATGATCGGTTTTTACAAAAATACTATCAATCATATGTCTAGCTCAACAGAAAATGGTGCTTTTTCCTTCATTTTCATTGTATTCAATTATTATTCCAATTTTTACGTCAAAACAATCACGAAAAAAATTTTTTTTCAAAATTTTTAAATTTATTTATATAACAAAATCAGTTATAAAAAATTTTTATAAAAATTTTAAATAATATAGTAATGAAAACAATGTGTTTAAAATCATAGATTATTTTGTATAGTATACAGAAATTATGTTAAAAAATTAAAAGTTGAAAAAGTTTTTAAATTTAAAGTTGAGATTTGGCTCATAAATATACCTCAAATATTTCTGATTGATAAATTAAAACATTTATTATTATTTGAAAGCTTTAAAAGACTTTTTTTAAGCATAATTTTGTGTTTTTTTTTTCTTGAAAATTTTTTTTTGCGTCGTAAAATGAAATTTTAGCTATTAAGAAATTATTATATTATCATATGAGCTTCTTCTTAGTGTGTTTGATGTACGAGACAGCGTGAGGGTTAATGGTTTTAATGAAAAATTCCAGTACATCATAAACTCCTCTATTAATCAAGCTAGAAATGCGCTCAATTCTCTCATTACAACGTGCCAAATGATGCGGTAAAAAATTTTTAAATAATTTTTTTTTCTTTCATTATCTCGTGTAATATCTTTTGTCTCAATTTAACTTTAGGTGATGTAAAATATTGCTCAGTAACACTCGTTATTCTTACACAATTGCGCGAAACTGAACAAAAAAAAAACGCCTTACCAGATCTCAACTGACTTTTCCTCACGTCAATCTTCTTCTTTTTTTTTTTTTTACTTATTTTTCATGACAATCTGATATTCAACTAATCATACGCGTATGACAATTCATATAAAAATCATAAAAAAGAAAGATTTTTCCAATAATTGCATTTTTATTTATTAAAAAATATAAACATAAAATTTTTAATCATGTGATAAAATAATATAAATATTTCTAAATAATATTTAAATCATTTTAAAAGAAAATTACTAATGTTTTTGAGTCTGATTTTGTCAAGAAAATATTTAAGATATTTTTTTTTAATGAATAAAAATTGAATTATTGAAAAAAAAAAAAATTATGAAATGGAATAAAAAGCACCATTTTAGTTAACGCAAGCAATAATACTACAGGACTAAAAAAACGTGCCTATTTTTTACATTTAAATTATTTGTAATCATTTTAAAAATCAATTTTTATTTTTATTATCATTATTTTGTTTAGTTGGATGAAAAAACGAAAAAAAGTGTGTGTAAGTTGCGATTCGTTGTTATATAATTACTATATAATAAGTAATACGATTTGAAAGTATAAATGCAATATTACTAAAACACCCGAGATTTATGCGGAATGAATTTAAATGATTTATGCGTATGGATCGAAATTATAAAATCGAATCAAATCTATTCCTATGCAGATAGGAATATTGAAGAAAAATTGATTTTAGTGTTCACTTGTTGACCCTGGCATTATTGATTTGTTATATCAGGGTCTTCGCGAGAAGTGGGGGGTCCCTCATGTGCTGCTGTAATGATAAATTACTTGATTTTAATTTTATAAATGAAGAAAACAAATTTTTTTTTCATCTTTAAAACTCGTGGAAATTAAGTAAAATTTCGTTTAAACGAGAAAATTCCGATAGCCATTAAAAAAATCATTTGTTTTAAGGAGTTTAATCAAAATATTTTATGAAATTTTTGGTTTTTTTTTTAAATTTTTAAACGAGAGATAATTTTTATTTCAACATTTAAAGACTTTCAAGCACTAAAAAAAAAAAAAAAAAGTTTGTGCTATGAATTTTTGATAATTAAAGCGAAATATCACTCGTTGTTGATTGATCACATGTTTTTTAGGGGTTTAAATAAATATCAATAAAAATCAAGCGTTAATTGATTTTAATTATTGAGAATTCGTGATGTGAAATTGTCTCTAATTTTTTTTTTTGGTGCTTGAAAAGCTATTTAAATTGACTTTGAGTTATTTAATTAAAATTTAATATTAAATTCTAAAAAATAGATGTTAGAATTATGGTTTAATTAATTTCCAATATAAATTTAATTTTCTATGAGAGAAAAAAAAAAAATATCTCGACCTTTGCCGAGCAATTGATCCATAATTTAATATCATCTGAAACTTTTGGTATTTATAGATTACTATAATAACTTCTTGAATCAATAAATGGTTTTTAAATACTTTAATTAATATAAATTTCACAAATAATATGCAAAAAAAAATTTTTTTTAGAATATGGAAATAGTTTTATTTAGTGATTGAGTATACTGTGTGAAAAAAGCTAATAAATTAGAGGTTTAAATAGGAATTTTTAAATTTATAACAAAGTTTTATAAAAACACAGGTATACATCACTACAAGAAAATAGTTTAAACAATTAATCATCAAAATTAATCGAAATTACACTCAAAAAAGCGAATTTTTCCTTAATTTACCACTTTTAAAAATTTTTTATTCAATTATTTAATTATATACAGTTAGATATTATAAATGCGTTATTCAGGACGACATTTCCAACGCATAAAATTCTAATAAAGTCATTAATCAAAGTGTTATAGTACATAATCTACATAAAATAAGTAAAATTAATATATTATAAATAGCGTAAAGAAAAATGGAACGATACATATCAGAAATTGCCTCAAATAGCAAAAAAAAAACACAATTATTAATTAACTCTAATTGTTAAGTCGATGTCGGTTATACCGTTTGAATGCTCGTGATAGATGAAACAATTCAAAACATATCATAAATTAATATATATTAGATTAATGTTAAAAATCTTAGTTTATAAATGATAAAAAAAAAATTCAAATTGCCTCGTGTACACCAATTATAATATACGAAAAAAAAAAAAATCGCACAGATAAAATTTTAAATTTTCCATTTATTGCGCCTATGATTGCTTCAAAAACAACTATATAAAAAAAATATTAATTATGCGATACAATCATATAGTTAATATACAATAATTCCAAATTTCTCTTTTTATTATATCATAAAACACTCTGATTTGTGTGATGAGGGATGAGTGTGATCTATTTTTAAAAAATTATTCTTTTATTAATTGTTTAATTTTTAGAAAAATAATTATTCCAATTTCATCTAAAAATTTTCGTGCGTATTTGAGAAGTATAGAAAAATTTAAAATTGAAAAAAACAAAAAAACAAAAAAATTCATCAGCATTTGAAAGTAAATTAAAAAAATAGTATTTTCGATGTTGTGACATAAAATATTAAAATTTTTAATAGTATATTAAGATTTGGAAGTTAATATTATTTATTTATTGTTTAGTTTGTTTTTTTTTTTGATTAATTCACTGTTAAAATGTTTAATCGGTATATTTGTATGTATTAGATGTATGTTTAAACGTGTCAACTATTGATAAATATTTGTTTTGCGATATATAAGTGCAAATTTTAACTTCCATGACTTAATAAATGAAATGTCAATGTAGTTTTAATAATATAAACATATCAGTATACATTCTATGATGAATTTAAAATGAAAAATACATATCATATATATTATAAGATTAAAAATAATATTTCTCAAAAAAATATAATAATATAACTGATGGTCATTTATAGAAATTTTATCAAAAAATCATACAAAATAGATTGAAAAAAAAAAAAAAAACATATGAAATACATATTTATATTTATGGAAATTTTCGTGATATTGTGTTGAATAACTGCGAATTAAAAAAAATAATCGAAAAGTGAATGTTTCATTGAATGAATTCATGTTTAAATAAATTTTCTTAAAATTGTATGAGTAAAAAGAAAAAGAAAAATGAATAATTTTAAAGAAAAACCTATAAATGTTAAACTGTTGAAGCATCAATTTTATTTATTCAGGCTATAAACAAAGTAGTTGAATTTATTTATGGTTATTTATCTTCGGAATTTGTTGCGTTTTTTCGTTTTATTGCTCTATATTTATTATATAATAATAAGGTGCGAAAATGTGAATCCTTGTACCTCGATCCTTGCAAAATTTTAACTCGATCAGCCGAAAAATAACAATAAAAAATTAAAACCACACGAATTTTTATTGTTTATAATTTTTAACTGATGTGCAGAGTTCCTTAAAAATTCGGACAGAACAATACATAATCCTAAACAAAGAAAGTAAATTATTTATTGCACATCTTCGAGAATGGTTAAAGATACGGTTAATTAACAAAAAATTATTGGTGGGGAGGAGGGCAATTGTTTATAATTTTAAACAAATTGTAAAAAATTTCGCTCGATTGGCCAATAAAATTTTTAAACATGCCAATTGTTTATAAGTTTATTACTCCTTCCTCAGTTACAGAAGGTCCTTGAAATTGAAAAAAAGTAAATAATGTCCTTGCATTTTTGTCCTTGCCGAATTCGACTTTGATCCATCTATAAATAGAAAAATAAATTATTTTTCAAAAGAATTTCCATTTGTTTACTTTTTCATCCTTGTAATCGTTGGATGTCCTTGAAACTCGAAAAGCATGTTGCTAGTGGATGAATATTGCTATCTTTGTCAATGCTCCCAGAAACCGGGAATTTCCTTGAAGGGAAAAAAATAATTTTTTTACAGTTGTTGTTGTCAGTTGAAATGAAATCCAGACTGCAACAAATTATTTCTATATCTTCTCAAATGGGATCTTTGTTATCGACACTTGGCCTACAATAATTACAAGGTATATTTAATAATTTACATTTTATTATTAATGTTGCATATACACAAGCGTCGATTTGTACTATAGCCACATCGTATTTTATTATTAAATCGACAGTGGGAAAATGTTGTGTGTGTGGCACCGTTGCTATACATATATATTCGCTATATACTTCGATTTTATTATTTATCGCCCTTCTAATTTGTGCTTTTTCTAGTCTCATAAATACAGAAATTTTACATTATCAATGAGCATACTAATTTCACATTAATTAGCATTTTTTTTATTTAAAAAATCTCAGTATCGCAGATGATAGTTATACGCTAGTTTTTTTTTTGTAATTCGATTATACAATAATCTTCTTTACCGACGAATTATTTAAAAGACTACAAAATATCGATTTATACCGTGAAACAAATAAAAAAACATTTTGCATAAAAAAAAACTTCTTATGAAAAAATGCTTCTTCTCTTAAAAAACACATTTTTTTTTTTCTCTTTTTGTGTGCACATTAAAAATTACAAAATAATGGTGCTCTTTTTTTGGCTTTAACTATTTTGTTTTGTGTTTTTTTTTTTTTTTTGCTTCATATGATATATAATTAAGTCTTTATTTATTATCTCTGATTTTGAGCGAGTTTGATACTTTTTTTATCCGTATATATGAAGTTTTGGAGTTATTTCTTTTTCTATATTTCACTTATTTGTTTTGCTGTTTTTTTTTATCGACTCGAACACATGAAATATTCGTTATACAAACACAAAATTTTTCTATGCACCCCCATAGCCTTACCTTCATTTCTTAAGATTAATCTTAGAATTTGTGTTGTTGTTTTATACTTGTAGAATATATATATATATATATATCATACTTAAAAAAATGAATAATTAATATTTTTAATCTCTTGACTTTTTAAAAACGTTACTTTTTATCCTCTATTGTAGATAATATTTCTCTTGCAAGGTACACCATACAAACATTCATATCTATATACGTAAATTATCTTATTACTATAACTATGACATTTAATATTAATTATAACAATAACAATAATAATGGTGGTAGTAAGCAATAATATGTAATTAATTAAAACAAAATTATATTAATAAATGAATTTTTTAATATCAATTTGTTTGTATATATATTTTTAATCGATTGTTTTGTCGTGTTATGAGTGTGTAAACTATTGAGTAATAACAGCTATTATATGTATATATTAAATTACAGTTATCATCACTCATTTACACAACCTTTCACTCATGCAGTCTCATTTAATAACAATATTTATTTCAAGCTGGTGTATAATGGTGTTAATTAATAAATGATAATAATTGACTAAAAATTTTATTAAACTCTAAAACAGTAAAAAAAAAAACAAATTAAAATCAATAAATTATACTATAACTGAAGATATATATTAAATAAATATTGATAATAATTTTTAAAAGAAGAGAAAAAATTTTTTTTTCTCCTCTATTAATTTTTTAAACGTTAATATTTCATGGTTTTTTTCATCTTCGTGATTTTTTTTTTTTTAATAATACATGAGGGACGGCGAGGATTCTCTCTTATTTTATTTTTTCTTTAAATTATTTTTCAGTAATTTATAAATATACTATTTATATGTATAATCATTTCGATTCTTCGTTTTGTAATATTTAGTCGCGAATACATTGAAATTCGGGGATGCATTTTCGATGCAATTTATTATGTTTATTTATTCTGGTCATGTGTTGACATTCAAGTCGGTCAACCCACTTTTATCCATCGATCGATCGAGTATTCAAGAGCTGCGAGCCACCTGATGAATTAATCAATACAATTTATTACAATATATTTTAGAAAAAACTAACAACTTTTTTTTCAGTTTTTTCACGATAACTTTGTAAATAAGCAAGATAGCGAAAAATATCATTCAACTTAATTTAATAGGCATAAAAAATCCTACAAAAAATGTTTGACAAATTTTTTAATATCTATTTTACATTACGAAATATTGCCATTTTTTTAATTTTTGATTTTTAACAAATATCTTGAAAACACTGCAAAATATTAAAAAATTTTCTTCTACATTTTTTGTAGATAATTACATATTCTATCATTTAAGTCTTATAATATTTTTCATTATCTCGTTTAGTTACCGAATTATCTATAAAAAACCAAAAAAATTCGTAGATTTCCCGGTAAAAATTTTTAGAGGAAAATTTTTAAGATGTTAGAAATTTGCTAATGGATTAATGTTTAATTTTTTACGGAAATTACCTCTTTTTATCCATTTCAGATTCGGTTGCAAATGTATAATTTCGCTGTGTAGGGTCAGGTGGTTGCAGTTCAAAGGCATGTTTACGACCTCCCGAGTTCTGGGCAGTTCCGTGAACTCTAAAACCATGCAGACAAGCAACTCCAAAGGCCTTCTCGGCATTGGCATCATCGTAGAAGTACAGGGCCGCGTCCTTGAGCACGCAATAGCGACGAGACCAGCCCGTGGGCGAGGAAGTTTTGCGTGCACGATCTTGTTGCTTGCTCAGGTAGCCAAAGCAATCTGGACGCTGAATGGCACATGCTGGCATTTGTTGCATTCTCAGAGATGTGTCTAGCCATGTGTCAGCCTAAATTACCCAAGTGATTAATTCAGACAGTCTAAAAATTTTGCCAATTGTTGAATATTATTATTCTTAAAAATGACTTACTTGATTATTTCTATCAACTGCCTCACGAATTACCGTCATCCACCGCTGAGCAGCCTCGTCAGAGTCGGCTGCCAGGTGATGCGAAGGTGCTCCGGGCTTTCGAATGATAAAACTGTGTGATTTTATCTCGGAGGTCATCTCCACGTCGTATTTTAGAAGCATTACAGCTCCCACTGGCTGCGAATCCTGGCGAAATTACAAATTTTTTACTTTCTAACCTTTGTTCCTTTTTTTTTTATTTTACATTTACGTAGTACGAAGTAATTTTATATGGGTTATTTTTTCAGTCAAGAATTAATTTAGAATTAAAAATCAATAAATATCCAATGAATAATAAAAATTTTCGGCGATTTTCAGTAGTATAGCCTATATTGCGTCAGCCGAAAAAAGATATTTTTTGTTTTTTGATTTTAATTAGTTTTAACGACGATTTTTGTGATGTTTCATCGAGCAAAATAACAATTTTTTTTTTTTTGATGAATTTTCAAATTATCCCCATGAAAATCTCGCCGTTTTCGAATTTTTTTTTGATTTTTTGCTGATAACTTGGTAACTATGAGATATAACGAAAAATATTATAAGTAATAAATGATAGGAAATTAAATTTCCTACAAAAAATGTGGAATAAATTTTTTTGATATTTTTTTTCGTTTTCGAGATATTTTGAAAAATTACAATTTCAAAAAACTAATAATATCTCAAAAACTATGAGAGATAGAAAAAAATTTATTTAACATTTTTTGTCAGAATTTAAGCTCTAAATAATTTTAATCTGATAAAATTTTTTGATATCATGCGTAGTTAAAGTTATCGTAGAGTTATCGTTAAAAAACTGAAAAAATCATAAAAAAAGCGAAATATGTAAGGGGTCCCACTGTCGAAATTTTCAAAAAAAAAAAATTTTTTTTTCATCTGAATCAAACATTTAAAAAACATCCTAGATTCATTCACATAATATTTTAATACATATTAATAAATTTCTCGATGAAATATCGCGTGTCTAAAAACAAAAGTTGTATCACTAAAAAGTTGAGAACATTTCACTTGCTAATATCTCGATAAGGACGCAAGTTGGACAAATTTTGTTAAGAATCTTTTTAGTAATTCATAAAATTTTTTAAAAAATTGATCTCTTGTAAAAAATTTCTATCTTTAGTATTTTTGAAGATATTTCTATTTAAAACTGCAGGATAATTTTCCACATAAACCCTTTTGGCGTTACGCACGCAATATCTAAAAAAAATATCAATAAACTCTTGGGAGTAAAATATTTACCGTATCAGTCTTGTAGTAATAAAGGCAGTTATCACGACGTAGAGCGAACCATCGCCTCACCCACTTGTCAGTAGCCGCGCCCGAAGAGTTAATAGTAGCAGCACGTCGCCAAAGGTATCCCAAGCACAGAGCAGCTTCGTCACTCTCTTTGGGCCCACTCCTCGCAACTCTTGGTGCCAAAACATTGCAAGTGCGGGCCACCTCGAGCTCGAGAACATCCGGGCCCGAGTGTGCCAGCCGTACAACCTCCGAGTGCGTGGCGTCCATGACACTTCGACCATTAACAGACATAATAATATCCCCAACCTCAAGTCCGGAGCTTTCGGCAGGTGTGTCAGGCTCAATGGCCGATACCACGACAGGTTTGGCCCCATGAATTCGAAATCCAAACTCTCCTCCTGCCTCACGCTTAACAATCACCGTCTTATCGCTCTCTGCAACAGAAAAAATCAAGCAGCAAAAATGAAAAAACAATTCCTCCAGTCCTCCCCGCCAATCGATAGCATTTTTCTCTACAAATAATTCAGCGTATTAATAATAACCACCTTGACCCAGTGAAATTGTGCGGAATCATGTGAAAAAAATAGATTATCGGTTAAAAATTGTATTGCGACATGTATTAAGAGTAAATCGTGTCGTGAACGCATTGTCGAGGCTTACTCATGTTTTATTTTTACATTGATGAAATGACTCGTCAAGAGGTCCTGTCAAAGACCTCAAATATGTCTGGCAGGCGCCAACATTGATTGAACATGTAATTGGGTATTTAAGTGAGTTAAAAAAAATTTTATAATTAAGTAATTCTAAATACGTGCCAAGCACGATCGATTTGTTTCCTGTTTGTCGTTTTAATACAGAGAGGAAATAGCTCTTGGCTTAGATCTGATAATCTTGAGATTGTGCATTGAAGTGCACGTTTGTCTCGTCACTCGTCTACTGCTGAAGATTCTAAAGAACAAGGTCGAGGCTTCGACAATTTGCCAAAGCATCAGAACGAAAACGTGATTGAAAATACAAGTGTTTTTTTTTTTATCTGCCTCATTTATACTTAATTAAATGGTGATTGAATACTCGTTGGAAGAGCCTTTGAAGACACATTTTTAACACTGTATTTACCGGGTTCTGGAACACCAAGCTTGGTCAAAGCCTGTCCTTCGCGACACCAGACTCTCAGCATACACTTGAGAAGCTCCTCGAGGGATCTCTTCAGTGACACATCCTCTCCCAACTCTGGGGGGCATCCTGAGCCTGCTGAGTCACACACCATGTTGTCATGGGCACTCGGGAATTACGGGTAAACTGGTGTACACACACACTTGGTGCTCGAAAAGATATTTTAAACACTTGATTTAATATAGCACTGAGAAATAATTTTACGACGATATTTTTTATTGACCCTTGGAAAGTTGGCGTGCAGGGAGAAGTAGACTTTTCCCTTGAGATTTTTTTATTGATATTGAATGGAAGTGGCGGTGAAAATGGCCAATAAACGTCTGGGAGTTTTCTAGCCTCTTGGAATGCGACTTGATGCCCTGACCCACTGACTGTAGCCAAAAGCTGTCTTCTCCACCGGCCACAGCCCCCACCATACTTCCTAGCCGAGCCACGACCCTACCAAACCCTTCTCAAGCTGCAGATTCAGCGAGAGAGAAAGAGACACTGTGGCCTGAGTCCGCGACTTATATTTAGTCACGTCGTATGTTACGCGAGAATTAATTTTAGATTTCAACGCATGCACCTTTTCAACTCTTGTATATCAAGCACACATACATGTCAATGGCCCTCTGGTTTTATAGCTCTTTTTATACCCCAAAATTATCTTCATTTAGCAACGAGAAATATTTTTCTAACAACTCCGGATATTTATTTCAATGAAAAATGGTCAAAAAAGATTTTTTTTTACTAACAATCAATTGTGAAAGTTGTTTTATAATTTAATTCTAATAATTAAAAACATTTTTTATGAATAAAAAAATCTACTATAACTAGCCGAAACAATTCTGCCAACATTCCAAGTGTCTGAAAGGCAGAAAAATGAAATTGAGTTGGAATTTATATCGCGATTTTTTATTTAAAAAACTGCGAATATAAGTTTTCTCTGTGCTGATATTAGTTTAAAAGGAGAAAAGCTAACTATTCTATTTATCGAAGGTCTCCTTAAGTAAAATGACTCTCAAAGGTGCGGATGAAAGGAATTTTTTATGGAATATTTTCTTTTTTTTAGCTCTCTCTCTGTGTCTGCTTTGTTCGCGCTGGACTCGTCTATAATTACGTCTGAGAGAGTGTTTGAGTCACATCAGACGTGAGTGTCTGGAATGTGCGCCGACTGATGAAGTGGAAGAGAGATACTCTTCAAGTGAGTAAGTATATTTGCCGGCTGCGACGAAAAATGCCAGAAGCCGGCCTCTGATGATTCCAAGTGTTTGCACCGAGTTATTCTAAGAGGAATTATTTAAAAAATAAATCCACTGAATATTTATCCAATGATTTATCATCAAACCAAGTGTCCTCTAGTTCAACATTTATACTCGACGATCAGCGAGCGAGCGAGAGAGGAGAAAGCTAGGTGTGGCCTTGTGTATTTTTCACTGGACTCATAGCATAGCGAGAAAGCTCGCGAGCGTGTTCGATTAAAAATAAAACGACCTTCACTTTATTGGTGGAAACGTCAATCGACCACCAAGGAATGCACAGTGAAGCTTGCGTCATGTACTTGCACCACAAGGCTGACCTAGTAGCGTTGTTTTTTCTACCGAGAAAAAATCTTAAAATACATCTGATAATTTTTCCGTATTCCAACACAGGTCTCCAGAATATTTCATGACGAAAAATCGATGATTTTTCCATGAAAAAAACAGTCAACTCACCGAAACTCTTGCTCTGAATCCTCTTGTACATCTCACCACTGCTCTTTCGATGCACCATCCTGTGCGTGGCCGCTTGATATTTTTTCCTAAAGCATTTTTCACTTTCCGTCGAGCCCTGAGAGCCTCTCCGATCCTTAATCGGTCCCTCGGACGACTCGTCATCGCCGTCGCGGCTGTCAGGCCGCTTCCAAACATGACTCTCCTCCAACTCGCCGATGTAGATCCACTCGTTGCCGGTGTACGGCTCGACATACGAGTCCTCATCCTCGCGGCCTACCCCGCGAGTCAATAAACAATGTAAATCACATGAAAAATGTGTCTGGAATGATTGCTTACACGCCAGAGTCTCCATGCTGACATCGGTACTGCGCGCGTGAAGTCTCCTCCTGATTCCATCCTCGATGGAACCTCTACTCGATGACCTGCCTCGCTCCTCCGATTTGGCGCGAGCATCCGAGCGTCCATTGTTCCTGTGATACCTCCTTTCGCCCCTGTCCTCTGACCTGTATCGTTTGTCCAACTTCTTGTACAGCCTGTGGCCGCTCGTGTGCTTGGCTGCAGCTCGCGGCACTTCTGGCGAGTCGGCAAAGCCCGCGGGTGGCTGCACAATTTCTTCCGTCACCTGTTAATAGTTATTTAATGAGCTTCATCACCACTTAAACCTATTTTTAATCTCACGACTGACCTCCTTGCCGCAGCTGTGACAGTGCGGCGCGTCGTGATACGCGTGACAAAGGTCTGCACTCTCGCTGTAGAACACACTGTCACTGCCGGGACTCACAGACCTCAAAGACTCGGCAGACACCGCTTTGAGTCTTGCCTCGGGGCTTGAGGACTTGACGATTATTGCCGTGGGCCCGTTGTGGCCGGGACTACGCTGGTAGCGCCCACCTGGGCTCAATCGGCTTGAGCAAATATCTTCTACCGGTCGCGAACGTCTTCTGGGCAGGCTTCCCGTCAGCGCTGCGTTCTTGTCCTGTGTATTTTAACGTGTTTTATCATTTTTTTAATAATTGAGATAAATTTTTTCAGGTACTTACCTCGTTACTACGTCGCCTGGCCGACACGTAGCCGCCGGTCTTTCGTCGCGGGCTCTCTCGAGTCCTGCGGTGTCTCGAGTTCTCCTGATTGTCTCGGTGCAGGTGGTGATGGTGGTGATGCAAGTGGTGGTAGTGATGGCTGCAGCTCGAGTCATCCGACGTGAGTATTTGAACTGAGTCTTCCGCGGCATCTCGACTCCAATCGTCCTTTTGCGGGCTTCGCGTCACAGCTGCAGTCATTGGCGACGCGTTGGACTCGCGTTTCTTCGCGTTTCGGTACAGCCCCCGGCCGACATTGAGCTTTGTTCGCGGCCGGTGACGGTGACTGGGTGTCGGGCTCACGTCTGTGCTGTCGATATTTATTTCGGCAGATTCCTGATGGTTTTCAACATCCAGACCACCGGGAAGATCGAGAATAAAGGTCTTGCGTCGCTTGCGGCGCTCCTCCTCTGTCCAGGCGTGCATTTCTGGCGGAGACTCGGCGTAACCACCGGAGGACGAGTGTCGGAGATCCGGCGGAGCTTGCAGATGGAACTGACGGAAGGAAAAAATATTTTTTAAACCGTTTAGCAACCGTGGGAAATGTTTAAATTGTTTACATCCAACTCGACTTCCGATGCGTGACCACTCAGCGGAGCTGTCGGATAGCTCTCAGCATCGGCCTCGGGCATGGCATCCTCCAAATCGTAGCTTCCCGAGCTGCTGCTGCTGGTAGAACGTGCGGGAGACGGCGGAACAACGTCCGCGAGGTCAAAGGACAGCTCAACGTTCTCGACAATGGGCTTGGGACTGGCAGGCTCCTCCACTACAGCCTGAATATCAATCTAAACGGTGAATAGACGGTAAATTGGTAGAGAAAAAGTATGTTTTTCAAGACAAACCTCACTGCGAGCCAGGCTATAGATCGAACTTGCACTCTCAAACGAACTGCCGTCTGCTGCTGTGGCAGTGGTAGAGCAAGGCGCGGACACGGCAGCACTGGACGATGGATAACCTGGTCTAGACCACGAGCTCATGGTTGCTGAGGTCCCAGTTGTCGTGCCCGTGGATGTATTGGCAGTGACGTAATCCTCGGTTGTCGAGGCTTCAGACAGGTCTGTTGTGTAGGTACGACCTGAATCCGTGCGGCCCAAGCTCAGACCAAGCTCGCTCGATGATTGAGACTGTGGCTGAGAGTACGGTGGACCCGGGCTGCGACGTTTCAGGCCGCTCCTTGGTCGACCGTTCGTCAGAGTTGGCTCGCTAAAGGCGGATTAATTCAATTTCCGAGGGCGGTTTTATCGAGAAAAAAAAGTTATACCTGGGCGTGAGAATAATTGGAGCCTCCAAACGCATTCGTGAACTCGGAGCACAGAGTTCCAACTCGTCCTCCACTTCTAGGGCCTCCGTGTCCATGGAGGAACGCTGCTGATGCTGCAGCAACAAGAGGTGACGACGTCGCGACGAGGGCGTGAGCAAAGACAGAGAATCCGCCTGAAGCACTGTCGCCTGCGACTCATTCCATATGCCATCACTGTGGTCCTTGGTTGCGTCATTGGTCAAAGAGTCGCTCGAGGCAAAGGGCGAAGATACTGTTCCGACAATTGGACATGTTCTGAGAAAACTGGGCCGTCGTATCTCGTACCTCGGACTTTCCTCGACTTGTGGAGTGCCTTTACAGAGGAAAAACATGAGAGAATGATGATTCTCATGCCTTTTAGGCATTTACGGATGTATTTATGAACCTGAAAGAGATGTGGGCGACGTTGGAGACGTGGGAAGCGATCGTGGGAGAATGAAATCACTCGAGGCAAGGTCTTGAACGCCATCCTCCAGCGAGACACTTCGTTTTCGGAAGAGGCCACGTCGAATAATATTTTCATGGAACTCCTGAATCGTAGAAAAAAAAATACTATAAATACATAGGAATTTTTCTTTTCGTGGCAAATTAATTTTTAAAAATACTTTTTTCCCGTTTTAATTTAAACCACCATATTTAACATTTTTTTTTTAATCACCACAATTAAAAAAAAAATCAAAATTTATAAGAGACTAGATAAACAATGCGTGCTCCACACGCTAGATGACAAAGCAATCTTTGCATAATGGAGAACTTTCCTATAGTAATTTGTAAATTTTTTTTTGAGGAATAAAGTAGGTCCACGTCTGGTGAAACACTCCAGATGTTCGGGAAACAATTTAAATCTTTATAAAAAATTTTCTGATCTCGTACATGCAGATCCATCATTTTTCGATGTTTAATTATTAAAGTAAATTCATGTGGGAAATACTATATGAAAAATTTCGTTGAAAAATATTGATATCAAATCACATTTAAATCGTGGCTTCAATTTTTGTTACAACAGATTTTTTTATAAGGATTTGTTTTTCCTACCTCCTCGTGGTGCTCATCCTGTGGGGAGGTGACCTGTAGCCGCGACAGGTCGTCCGGAGTGGAGGAGAACTGTATCGGAGGTCGGACAGGCCTGCTGCTCCAAGGATCCTGATAATTCCGACGACACGTGTGTGGATAACTGGGCGCGCCGGCCTCGTCAACGAGTTCGCGTCTCTCCACCCTGATCTCCCCGTCGGAGAGGGTCTTCTGGAGGGAGATAGGCCTCCTCCACATGTCAGGCATCTGCCCGAGCATGACACGGGCATCAGGCGACACTGGAGCAGGCTTGAAGTCAATCAGAATCTCCTCATCCTCGTCATTTCCAACTCGGTCCGCCAGCCGCTCGAATTCCCGGCCGTTCGGCAGGCTCAAAGCCGGCGATCTTGGCGGAGTATCAACCAAGAATGGCGACCGAGGAGGTTCTTCACTCTGCGTCCTCTGTAGTGGCTCGTGTTCGACCTCCTCCTTGCCGCCACTGCCTCCCAGCGGTGTTCCGAGCTGCCCGGCCTCCGAGTAACTCTTTGTCAGCACTCGACCGTTGAGGATCCCGTTGGTCTGCGCGCCCTGCGACACCATTTGCACCCGATGAATGGTCCTAGGGCTGAGCGTGACGGGTGGAATGCGTCGCAAGCCCTCTGGGAGGTCGGTTTGCGTGGCTTGAGTCTTCATCGTGCCACGCTTCGTCTTTTCTGTGGAGAAGTATTTCACAAATTAATTTAGAACGTCTGAAAGAGAGTCTGGACCGTATACCTAGTACGAGGATCTTTGGCTCTGGCGGTGGATACGGTGAAATAATAGGCACAGATGGTAACGAGCCCTGCGCCGTCGGTTGAGAGTCGATCAGGCGCTCCTGAGTGTGTGGTCCCGGGGGGCTCTTGCTCATTGGAGTCACGTCGAATGACGTTAAGGTGTGCGAGCGCGCAAAGCTCACGTGTTTGGGCTTTTGCGTTGCAATTGGAGGTATCACGGGTCGAGGTCCCTCTAGTCTCATTGGATCCTCGTCCTCTGGCAGCCATGTGTATCTGCAAGATCAAATTTATCGCTTGGCAGACCGATTAGAATTATTGATTTGAAGGTAAACCAAGGGGATATTTATTTTCCACTTTTCTTCGACCTGTCGCGGACAAAGCTGCGCTTACAGCGACAATGTATGTGACGAGCATTATCTATATAGGGATTGAAAACGCAAAAGTTGCCCTCAATAACCGTACCAGCACGATGCGTGCTGTGTCAGAGGGATGAAAGCGGATCTAAGAGGAGAATAGGAACACAAACACACCGGCTGTATAGACAACCCTCATGTAAATTCCGGCACATTGTTCGTCCATAACGATTAGCGCGAACGGTCACGCACATTTCATCGGTCGAATATTCAAATAAATTTTTACCTGATCAAAATAAAAATTTATTTCAATTTTTTTAGAACGATAAATTGAATAATATTAAGTTATACTTCGTGGCTACAAGATATGACGATGTATTGGATGATAAAATGAAAGTTTAAAGGAATAAAAAAATAATAAGACGGTTCTTGCGTCGTAAAAGTGATCTTGCAACACTAAAACCGGATATAAACTTGCAACAGTTATGTCTTTTAATAACTTACATATAGTGGAAATAATTTTACGCAGTTCTGAATTTTATTTTAAATATTTTTTAAATCAATTTATTTATATAAAAAAAAACGTTAAAAGGATTGTTTTGTCAAAATTGGTAGATTAATTGAAGATTAAATTTATTACTATAAAAAAAATTCAATAAAAAATTTTTTTTCACACCCAGCATACAGACTGAATTTAATTATTAATCGAATAAAAAAATTCTCAGCAGCCAAACAAAACAATGATTGATTAAAATGGATTAATAATAATCTTTTCTTACCTTTTAGGATCCGGAGTGGAGCAGAATGAAGTGGGCCGCCTCCTAAAATACGAAGTATCCATCCACTCATCGTCCTCCAATTCATACCTGGAGATACTTCGTGGATAGGTAGGATAAGGCTGCTGATAGAGAATTTGAAAGGGTTTTCGTGGATAGGGAGCATCACAGATATTCTCATCGCTGGACGCACTGCGAACGCAGGCCGACAGGATAGAAACACGAGTGGCCTGACAGGGCGATGGATTTTTCGTCGACAAACAGCCAAAAATCCCACTGCCCGATTTTTCCACAGCGTCCAACTGACGACTGGTGATGCAGTACTGCTCCTTAAAGTCCTCCCTGGAGTACATGGGGGTTATGCGTCGATTCCAGTCGAGAATGGAGCTCGGATGGAAGTCTGCCTGTGTCGAAACATCCACCTGCAATGCCACAAAATACATTTAAACCCACTGGCAATAAAAAAAGCCAAGCGAATAAATATAATTTCACGGTAATTCAAGATCAGACGATGCGTATAAGCCCTCGTATAACATGCTGAGCGTAGCAAAAGGCAAAAACATGGTCTTCCAAGACGTTATAAATGTAAAAGGGGAGGAAAAGAAGCTTTTCATTTATCACACCAACCCTCCGGGTTGCATTCGACGACGGGTAATCGTCAAACTACCCTCTTCCATTCCCTGAAAACGTTAACCCCAACACAATCTGCGCCTTTATCACATAAAATCTATCTCTAAACAGTGATGCAGCGTGGTGGGGAGGCCTAAATTTGACGTTGCCCCGAATCCACCGGCTCAAATTGTCGGTTAAACGATCACAAAACACGTGATGAACCAGTTGCCAATTATCAACTTGTAGACACCAGGGATTTGGGACATTTCAATCGGCAGTTGGGAGTGAATCGAGCGGGCCAGTGGGCCGTTGACCTTCGGGCGGGTCAAGAGGGCGGTGAAAACTTTGGCAAGTAGTTAGTAACGTGACCTGAGGATGGTTGCTGAGCACAGCGGATGTGTTTACGCCAGCTGGCTCGAGGTTTCTCGGGTCCATGGCTATTTCCGCAACGGCCGAAGCGGCGCCCATGTATCCGCGTGGCCTACCCATGGGCCTGATGCTTGTAGATATTCCAGCCATCCTCATGTGTCCCCCGATAGCCGCACCCTGTCGCCTGCTGACGACTCCTTGGTGCCTATCGATCGTGTTCCTGGTGGCACGCAGCCCCGATTCCGCCACTGCAACTCACTGGCACAATTCACTTGGACGGATGTGGCACACTGGCGCTGCTCCGTTGGAAAAATCAACGTGTGTTAGGATTTCGTGGTGGTGCTGATGGCGATTGATGCCGTGCCGTTCACCCACCATTATTTATTTATTTATTTTTTTGTCGAGTGTTTAGTTGAGAGATGAGAGATCGACAGTCCACGGGCGGCGTCCACACCGCGCGCTACTCACGCGACTACCCCAGGTGGGGCAAGACATCTCGAGGGTGACTGTCTGTTTGCAGGGATGTATCTCGGCACCAGAGGGATGTTGAATGAGAGTGGGGAAGAGAGCCAGCAGTCGATGGGGAATTTGCGCGCGCGCGCGCCCCCTCTATGGACCAGCCGTTGCCATGGTTTCTATTAATTTCGTGTGTGTGTCTCAAGCTTGATTTAAGCGCCATCAAACATCTCGTTCCAGAGATTAATTAATGACCTATCGACTGCACACAATTTCAATGCTCACACTCCACTCGAATCTGTAATCATCTATGAAGGTTCCATGATTATTTCTTGATTAATTTCACATGATAAATGCAAATGTCTTGCGCTCTATTTTTTTATTATATTGATTGATTTATGGTTTTATACTGTAATTAATTATTTTTAGCGTCTGGTGTGATGGGTGAAAATTTTTTCTGGTTGATTTCTGATTTTTTTTTTAAGCGTGTTATAATTTTTTATGCCTATTGTTGAGGTAATGAATTAATTGGGAGTTTAATATTTATCGGAAAATTTGAATCGATAGATTTGTGGTTTTACGTGTTGTTGTAATTAATTATTTTTTGACCGTTTTTAGCAGTTGGCAAATTTTTTTTTACAAGTTTATTTTTTGTGACTTTTTTTTATGTCTCTGGTCGAAATATTGGATTATATCGGTAAATTAAATTATAAGTTTGAGAGAAGTGGTTAGTGCCAGTTATCGTCAGACGACTGGAGTTGCTGCCTGTCTCGCGCCAGGTAAATCCTACTTACCGACTCGGCTGCTTCTTCTCCAACTCCGGTAAGTAGTGCAAATCTTGGTTGCGTCAGACTTGGGATTGACGCGCATTCTCTAGTCAATCTGGCACCTTATTCTCAAGGCCGTAAAAGAGTTGAATTAAATCTGCAATCTTTGGAAAATAAAAAAATTACATTGCATTTTATTAATGAGAAATTATAAAAAAGCATGAAAAATATACAAAGCCTGAAAATACGTTTTATTTGTTATTTTTTTTTTGTTCCTTTTTTATCATCTGGATTTGATGATAGTCTCGATTTGACGCATGAGGGAGAGAATACTGACGTCAGTCTGACCACAGCGGTATGGTAATTGTCATTGGAGTTTGATATAATTGCGGTTGAGATGCGTGAGTTTGGGTTAATGTAGCCAACGATTAGTTGAATCCAATCCTATTCTCAAGTTTTTTCAAATTTTTTTGCGGTTGAAAAACGCTTGAATTCCGCTGACTGATTTTTTAATGGCTTGCGGGTTTATTTTTATATGACTTTATTCGACGTGATAAATGGAGAATTTATGCCATCGATTGGGGTTGGGAGAGAACTCTCTGAGACAATAATTCATGAAGATTCAATTTACACGCTTGGGTAACCAACGACGAAAATGCAAACTGTCGCGGCGACAAGAAACAAGAAGTGAAAATCAACAGAGGGGAAAAATTAACTTATTATTAATAATAATATTTGGTTAAAAAATATTTGAAACTTACCTAGAATAAATTTTGACACATTTAAATGAGATAAAAAATTTTTCTTTTGAAAAATTTAGTTAGGTAAACACCCCTTTGATTTTTATTCGGTTTTTCAGCGATAACTCGATAAATAAGTGAGACATCGAAATATATCACTCCAGTAAAATAATTGGCAGTAAAATTTTCGACAAAAAACATCTGAAAATTTTTTTCCGTATGTTGCTCAGTTTTTGAGATATTGCGATTTTTTTGAATTTTTTGTTTTTCAAAATATCTCGAAAATAAAGCAAAATATCAAAAAATTTTATTCTATATTTTTTATTAAAAATTAAATTTCCTATAATTTAATTTATATCATATTTTTTATTATCTCGCTTAGTTACTGAGATATCTGCAAAAAACAAAAAAATTTAGGATTTTTAAAAGGTATACTTAACCTTGTACCGGAAGGTATAAAAAATTTTTAAAAAATTTTCCAAACACTAATTTCTATGAGACATGTCTAAAGATATTTTCCACCTATCTGGATTTATCACAACCGACTGAATCCTCTGTGACGTACGATCTGGAGCTTAAGCGAATACTTCTTTGACAGGCATCCAAAAGAGTCCTCACCAAAGTCCTTAATTACTGGCGTACCGGCGAGCGTCATTATCCCAGCGACGTTTGCGGTCCTTTATTCGAAGAAGAGCGGGCTCTCGAGTTGTGGGACCTCGCGACTCCAATCAGCGAACGAGGTGCTTTCGAGGACCTATGCAGATGTAGCAATTGAAGCGAAAAAAAAAGGAAAAAGAAAGAGGAAACGTTATAAATTGCTGATAAATTTAGCTGAATATAAAAAGAATTACTCATTTACCCCAATTTCCAGGGGCATCTTTACCGCATTTACGTTCACCTCAGTGTCTTTGGCAGGCAAATTAACTCGTTGGTTTGATGTGTATTCAAATTAGAATAGATTAACTCCTTAATCTGTGTCGTAAATGGATGCTGTTGACGCAAACGATAAATACAAATTAAAACCGCTTTACCAAGAACTTTTCCCTGAGGATTTTTTTTTATCAGCATCACTGAAAACGCGACGAACCACACTAATTAACATTATCTAGCTAGCTCAAAAAACCGTTTCAATATACAAGCATATATCGCACCAGCAAAATGTTTAAAAAAATTTTAATTGCGTATTTCACGATTTTTATGATTTTTTTTTAAAAACTTTTTCGTGATAACTTGGCAAATAATTAAAACAATAAAAAACATCATAAAACTTAAATAAGTCAAAAATAAATTTCCTATAACAATCATTAGGAAAAATTTTCAATTTTTCAAAATTTCAATTTTTAAAAATATCTCCAAAACAAATCAAAATATGACAAAAATATACTAATAATTTTTTTTAGATTATTAAATTTTACATAATTTATGTAGAATAATATTTTTCGTTATCACACTTATTTCCAGAGTTATCACGACATTAATGAAAAATAAGTGTACGCCTTTTTGGCATTATATTGTGCAACGCGATACATACAATAATGTGCAGCGGTGTAGTAGAGTATACGGTGCCTTAACGGCTTGGCATCTCAGGGCAAATGTATTTTAAACTCTGTGCACATGAAGCAGAGAGTGCACGACACAGGAAGAAGAGTCTTCCTCTATCTTGCAACTCGACAATGAGCTTGCAGCGCCATTGCTCTCTCTATACACGAAAGTTTATCGTGATGACGTTAGTCCCACAGACACAAAAGTACTGTAAGCAGTTGGCAGACGAGATACGATAGCCTTGATGCACTTTTCCGGGCTGGATAACACCTTAGGTGGCACCTGGACTTGCACTCGTTAAAACTTGACCAAGAGAACTGGAATATTGGACGTTGATGATTTGCTATTTATCACCTCAAGTGTGTTGCGGTCTATTGATCCTCTTCATCTGCCTATCAGTCCTTTTGCCTGAAGATAAATCGAAGGGAGACATCGACAGCTGGCGCTCCGCGCACGTTCCCACTGTATAAAACACGATTAAACGTGTCTAAGAGCTTTATGGTGAAAATCTCCTTTGGATATACCCTTGCAGGCATGTAGTATACGTCTAGATGACGATGCTTGATGATTACAGCAAGCAGGAAGCAAGCTTCCTCCTGCGGAAGTTGCGAGTCAAGGTCCAGAGTGACGTTGGTCAGTGGTTTTTGCTGAGGTTCAGACAAGATTGATGGTCCCTTCCAGCACTATTGGCAGCCATGAGGTATCGCATTAATCTTTGTGACAGTTGTGGTCATGCAGGCAGACAAAAACGTCAATTCGTCACAAATTCCACTTGGACAATTCGCGTTATACTAATGCTAAAAGAACACATCGTACTTTTTTCATTAAAGTCTCGATAACTCGATAAATAAGAAAAATAATAAAAAATGTTATTCCATATAAAAATTAAGAAATTTAATTATCTAAAAAAAATGTAGAATACATTTTTCTAATATTTTAATTTGTCTTCGAGATATTTAAAAAAATAAGAATTTTTAAAAATCAATATCTCAAAAAACCCAAAAATTAAGAATGTTTCAAAAAAAATTTTTAAAACGTTTTTTGTAGGAAATTCTATTTCCAATTATTTAACTTAATTAACATTTTTCATTATTTCGTTTATTTATCGAGTTATCACGAAAAAACTGAAAAAAAAAAAAAAATGTCAAAGACGAGGAAAAAAATAAATTGCGTATTATCACGTGACGCTCATCAGTGGTAGCTTCTTGGCGGAAAATATTTCAAAACAAGAGAGTATGAAAGGGCTTGAAGAAAGCGGTGTCTCTTTGTACGAGCGCCGGGGAGGCGGAAACAAAAAGCAAAAAAGAAAACACGAAAAGGATTCAATTGCTTCACGATAAAGATGTTCTATGCGATAAAGACGGCGAATAGAAACAGTAGCTGATTGACAGACAAGTTCTCAGAGCATCTCGCATTCTCTACACACATATCTAGCGCGTAAAAAAACCTAAAAGTCGAACAAAGACCCGGCTGTCACCCTCACATCAAACTTGAGAGGATAAAAGATCCGGGTGCCGACGTTTGCAAACCGATATCGCATTCTACTTTAGTCTTTTAGTTTGTTTTACTACCCTTGTGGGTGCGCGCTAAGAAGCCCCGCGGATCTGAAGGAAAATAATAGCCAAAGAAAAGAAAAAAAGAAAAGGAAAATTGCAAGTAAAAAAAAAAAAAGTCTGATAGAGAGCTTTGGAAAATTCAATTTATACTCCTTCATTTTTCTCGCCACTTTATTCATATAAATTATACCCGAGGCATAAACAGTGTATAAAACAAGAGCCGGGAAAAAATAAGACGGGTATACACGTCAATGGAAAAAATGCGCGGCGTTCTCTTTAGATAACTAACTCATACTGTCAGACTGAGGGCGCATGCTCGGCATCGACCCGCACCGGTCCTCACCAGAGGTTGCAGTCCGTACTCGTAGGTGAAGGCGAGACATCAGGAGGACAAATGGGTGGGTTGTTGGATAGCTTAAGGGTGCCTTTGAACTAGTTATGACGTATACCTAATGCCAGAGTACTAGAATGGGGTCTCCGATGTGCATGATTTCCGCGCGCACATATAGCGCGAGTCAAGTATCATATATTACTAATGTCCCGGTGTTGAATTTAGCATGAATCGCGCACTAGCAGTTGGACAATCCTGCGATCTCTCAACGCAATATATGCGAGCTATTAGGCGAGTTACTTATTTCATAGAGTTTTTTAACTGATAATTCAAACGATGCCAGGAAGTGTTGATGATTTTTAGGACTTGAAATTAACTGTAGAAAAATATTATCGCGAAGTAAAACACTTAACGCTATATTTCATTAATTATCTCCCATAAATTTGAAGTTTGAGGTTTGCGATGGTCTTTAAAATGACGCCAGAGGGTTGGAAATTTTTTTAGTGTTTTTCGGACTTGAAACTAACTGTAGGAAAAAAATATAGTAACTATAGATCGTTAAATTCGATCAGCATATGGACATAAATAAAAGATTTATGCCTATATGTTCAATTTTATTAAACAAGAAAAAAATTATCTAAACAAATGACGTATTAAAAAGACGCGAAGATTAGAATCATTGAAATATGATTATTTTAAATATTAATTTTGTGAAGTATTAAGTATTATATCCTTTAAAAAAATACCTTAAACGAAATTACATGAAATTCTGCGTCAAATGGTGCGGATTTCATGTAATTCTCTCATGAATGGCTGAAACGCTAACCCCGAACAAAGATTTCAAAATTTTCTTACGTAGATATATAGATTCCAGTGTGCCTTTGTGTGGTTATAGGATATACCGCACCTTCATCAATCATTCTCGCACACGTGTTTTATCAATTTTATTTTCAATTTTTAATCTCTTGCGGAAAATATACTTTCAAAATCAATACACCCTCCTTGCAATTTTTTTTTCTCTAAAAAAAAAGAAACAAAAATCATTATAAACATATTTCCGAATGAAAAAAACTTTTTTTTCATGTTAAAAAATTGTTTAAAACATTAAACCAATTTATCTAAAAAAATTTAACTATTAAAAAAATACTTTTAAACGGTAATTAATTTTTAAAAAAGTAATCATCATCACGAAAATCCTTTTTTGATTGGAAAAAAAAATTTTTTCTCAATCAATCAAATGTTTCAAATTGTTTTAAGAATCTTATTAATCCTCCATACCCCTCAAAATGCCCGGAAAGATGATTAATTACACCCCCAAAAAAAAAAAAAACAATGATTGGCATTTCTCGTTAATAAATCGTGCATAAAAAAAATAAAAAACATCAGTCTATTTATAGAGAGTTAGGGTATGAACACATCGGGGAAAAAGTGCGGGTGAATTTTGGAGCGCGAGACGGTCCATGTCCAGCATAAAATATTGATGAAGTGTTGAAGACAAGTGCATGAAGCTGTCGTCTCGTGGAAAAAGATTTAGCCCCCGCCACGTGCAAAGAGCACACACGAGGGACGCTTGAGCCCACGAGATCCAGGAGCTCGAAAGTTTTCCCTCCAGCGACAACGAGGTGGTAAGGTGTGTCTCATCCTCCTTGATCGGGTGAGGGGTGCGACCAGTGTCTCGGCACGTCTGTTGATAAGCGATTATCCCGAGGGTAGGCACGACAAGATCCAAGTTAACGATCTTGTTTATCGTAGGTGGCGTATAGTATCGAATGGGGTGGTGGGCAACCTCTCTTTGCTTTCACAACAACTTGAGCCTGTGTATATATAGGTGCGCTCATCCGTTTTCGTTGGGGCTTCAAGGATTAAGATGCCTGTTACCATGGAAGAATCTTAATTGTCTTCAATATTCACCCTTGAATCATAAATTTCATACGTGAAAACATCCTCCATAATATTTTACAATCAAAAAAAATTATTACCACTCAAAAATAATTTTTTTTTTAAATAACCCACGTATACTGAATGTAAAAAAAAAAATAATATGTGATTTTAATGTAAGTAATTATGTTAATAAAATTAATTTATTGGAAAACATTTTATTTTGTGTCAATATGTCACAAAATATGTGCATAAAATATGGGTGTTTGAATAATCTGATTTAAATAGATGAATTTCAATATACTATAGCATGGATGGATATGAGATAATTTATGAGATTTATGAATTGGAAAATGTTTTCACACTAATAGAGATATATTAATATATTAAAATTAATTTATGTATTAATCAAACCAAAATTTTGAGGTTTGCAAATGTTATACCAATAAAAATTTATTTCATATTGTATATCTGATAAATTTTTATAATTAATTTGCATTTTTTTATGTGTTTATATTTTTATCTAAGGTTAGACTGATATATCTCTGTGTTATAACTGAATTTTAGCAAAGAAAAAAAAAAAAAAAATGAGAAAAACCCAAGAAATTGGCAACTAAAAGTAGTATAACTGTGATTTAGTCAGACAAAAAAATTTTTTTTCAAGTGAATAATAACTAGGTCAATAAATGAAGTAAAAAAATTTTGTCTATTTTTCTGGACTATGATTTTGATCGTGAGTGTAATAAAATAAAATTATTTTACGATGAAAATATTTATAGTAACATTTTTTTTTTGCATAAAAAGTAAAAAGAAATGCTTTAATGACATAAGGAATAAATTTGTTTGGAAAATATTCATGAAGCGGTTTTTAAAAGTAGTTTACAATAACAAAACAACTCTATTATTCAAATTTCAAGTTGTTTCACGTGTACTTGCACTCGACGCTAATGAGTAACTCAGTCAGGCAGGGTGCATGTTCTCTTAAATTATCCCCATAATAATGAAAAAGTACTACTAAGGTAGAGGATGTCTAACAGCATGATAAAATAGAGAAGGAATATTCTTACCCTGTTTATATATCATCTACACACTTCTGTACTCAATCTCCCATCCGACATTGAAGGCGAGAAAAAATTATCTGATAAAAAATTCCATTGACGAGTCTTCCCAAAAAAATTTGCGAAATTATTATCGGAACGAGGTTGAAAAAAAAAACCTACATGATTTTTTTAGACGAGTATAACACTAATTTTTTAGGGGAATTTGTCAGAAATTTAGTTGGGGAATATGTATTAGATTAATCTTCGCGATGAATTTTTTTCTATAGTTGCATTAAAGTCCGAAAAGCACCCAAAAAAAAATTTGCAACCCCTAGAATCGTTTGAAAGACCATCGCACACCCCCAAACCTCAAAATCATGTGAAATAATTACTTGATAGTCTTAAAAGATACGAAAAAATATTTAAAAAGTTGTTAGTTTTAAATTATTACTTTTAATTCCATGGAGAGAGGGCCATGATGGACCAGCTGACTAATCCCATTAGTCACCTGATTTTTTTAAGCCTGATCAATTGTCGAGTAAATACTGAGCGCCATCCTCAGCCCGGCTTATCAGCCAGAGGCAATTTGCATAGATAGCAGGCCGGATGTTGGCGTAAATCATCGAGTTCTAGCACGAGGGAAGGCGTCTATAATGCAGCTGGGTGACTGGTGACAGGTGTGAGATCTTCAGAACACACCTGAGCCCAACAAATGAATATTTCACAGTGCAAAAACCTGGCACACAGCACTGTTTTGTCGATTGGGGTGATTTTCGTGCAAAGAGGGGACAAGGTGCACGCTTGGTTGACTGTTGTACTTGAGATGAAGCTCTGGAGGCTATTCATCACTCGCGAAAAGCCAACGACGTCGTCGCTCATCACACCAGCATGGAAAAAAAAATTTCTTACCCCTCCGCGCATCGTGCCTTTATTATTCTTCATTTTCATGCTTGTTTGCACAACCAGGGAACACGTTTCTTGACTTCTGCTGCTACACTTGTGCCCCCTTGACATTTTACTGGATGTGAATTCTCCTGGATTGAAAAATTCCCTCTCAAGCAACTGTGTTAATTTATTATTATTTTTTTAATCACCCGTTCGAGCCAATTCCTTGATAAAACAAAAAAAGTTTGAATTATTTCAAGTGGAAATATAAAGTTTTATGATGATAAATTATTAGAAAAATCTTTTTAAAAAATCGAAATTCTCACATGAATAACTGAGCAAGCACTTTTTATCTCCCCTCTAGTCGAAACTACTCCATGTCCATTAGACAAGTACATGCTACGAAAAAAAAAAAATGTTTTTTAAATTTTTTTAGGGAAGTGAAATGCCGGTTTATTTTATGATTGTCTTTGTTAAAAATTTTTTTTTCATATGTATTTATGGTATAAGTGTTTTTTTATCTAAGACAAATTTTTTTCCAAATAAAAATTGCAGTTAAACTACAATTTTTAGCTATTTTAAGGTTTTTTAAGTAGTATAACCTATATTAGGTCAGCCATAAAAAGCCATTTTTCAGTTTTTGAGTTAAATTCATTTTAATAGTGATTTTTGGGATGTTTAATGAAGAAAATAAAAAAAAATTTTTTTATCAAAATTTCAAAAGGGGTATACCCCTTTAGAAATCTCGCCAATTGCGCGATTTTTTTGGTTTTTTAGCAATAATTCTGTAAATACGTGAGATAATGAAAAATGTCATAGGAGTGAAATAATTGGGGGTATAAATATCTACAAAAAGTGTTAAATAAATTTTTTTGTAGTTGGCTTAGTTTTCGGGATAATGCCGATTTTATGAAATTTATATTTTTCAAAATATCTCGAAAATGAAGCCAATTATCAAAAAAGTTTATTCAACATTTTTTATTGGAAATTAAATTCTATATTATTTTACTTCTGTAACATTTTTCATTATCTTAATTATTTATCGAGTTATCGGCAAAAAACTAAAAAAATCACAAAAATAACTCGATTTACAAGGGGCATATATATGACCTTTGAAAAATTTCATAAAAAAATTTTTTTTATCAGAAGCAAACTTCCTAAAACTCATCTTAAATATACGTTAAATATGTTAAATTTATTATTATTTTTAATGAATGCATGGAGCGTAAAAAAAATTATACACTCTCGCAATAACGATTTTAAATGCTATAAATAAATAGAATTCACTGTAAAATAATATTAAATATATAAAAAAAATATTTCTCACAAATTTCATTTGTTTATATGCATCGCGAAAAAATTCATGTCCAATTTTTCGTAATTTACAATGCAAATTTCTGGGTCTTCTGCAACCTTTGACAACTTTTCGCGAAAGAATATTTCCATATTGTAGAATTAAATGGGTGTCAGGTATTTGGGGATACAAAGTGCGAGGAAGCTCGTTGTGGATTTTTTTATCTGCACCGACAATTGCACAAAAACACAGAACAATACAAAAAAATAGTTAAACAAAAGACAAGAAATTTTTCCGTCAAATATTCATCGAGTGTATCCGAGCCAATATTCCACTAGCATATGCACATTGAAAAATGCCTTATTTTCCCTAAAATCTCACCGAGTAAAATCTCTCGCTCTGACTCTCTATATGCCATTGTTCTGCGCCTTCTATATTTACCTTGGATATTATATGTCTCCATTCGCATCCGACGTTTTTTTTCCTCTGTCTATTGAATGGCTGATTCACTCTCCACTTCCGGGCCTGCTCGAAGCCCAATCTAATTTCATCTGGATTTCATTTCATCCCGCAGTGTTCAGTGTCCCACTAAAGCCTCCTTCATCGCCTGCACCTGGCGACAACTGGACCTTCAAATTGTTTTTTTTTTACTTCCAACCAAAAAAAAAAATCGTCAAATTATTCCACCGCCATTACCACGCTCTTTACAGATTTTTTTTCATACATAAAATGAAAATTTACACTCTTTAAAAGCGTAATAAATTTTTTTTTTCATTATATTTGCAGATAAAAAAATTAGTTATTGGGCTACGAGTTCGATTTAAACTATAAAATTGTTTTTTTTTTTTCATATCCTAAGTGAAATAACGCAAATAATGTAAAGCAACATCTATAGATGTTGAATAACTTGTGTAAAACCTTGTATAAAACTTTTTGTCCTCAGAGAAATCATCTTTGGATAAGCTATAGGCTTGGCAAGAGTTGCCTGGAAACCACAACGGAAATAAATATTCCGCAGACTACATAAAACTCTTGTGATTGAAAATTTTAAATAATTTAAATAGTTTTTAAATATCCAACTATTTCTAAAAAGGTGTATTATACATTGATTTCCTTAATTTGCAGCTTATTTACCGAGTTATTACCAAAAAACTGAAAAAAAACCGTGAAGAGCGTTAGATTTTTGCTTAAAAATTTTTTTCCAAGCAAAAACCTTTTTTTTTCTCTACAATATAAATAATTTTTATTCTACAAACTAGGTCATTAATTTACTTTTGCAAATCAATAATCAAATTTTAACCCATTTATATCTGCATTTCATCGGCAAAAAGCTCTCAACAGCCATGAACGTTTTTTATTCACCCATGTCCGTTATTTCCGATCATTCTTCATCAATAATTATTCCATCCCCTGCAAAAAAAAAAAAAAAATAACAGAAAAAATAATAATAAAACATCATCGCAACTGCAACGTCGTCAACACACACTAGTCATAAATTTGAGCGTATAAACCGCATTTTTTTACGACGGTAAAAAAAAAAACATGCGCTCAACACGGGAAATGAAACGAAGCAAGAATAAAAACTATATGCCTATAATATGTGCAAGATCTAAAAGTGAATATGAAGAATATGTCAGGGTAAAACCTTGACAAAACGTGTTGGAAATAATTTTCAATATTTGACCGATATGCGATAAAATGCAGACGAAAAAAGAAAAAACGTTTTCATATATGTAGTCACACACGTGCTAAAGCACGTATTAAAGCGAATACAGGGTTGAAAAAAAAAAACTTCCACTAAATCTGCGCTCTAGTCGAGCCTCAGTGTAGTTGGAATCCAAATCAGTGTGGACGTCGAGAATTCGACGTTCAGCGGAGAAAGTATAAAGAACGCTTGCGCAAAACAACGTCGTTCCACCCCCTTCAACGACCAGACGGCAAACGCGCGTTGCCTTGTTTCGTCCTCCCACTTCATCGTTTTTCCCCGCGTCCTGTCCGTGGCGCCACTTCCAGTCGGGGTCAGTTCAGTCTGCTCTCGACCGCGGAGACAGCATCGTTGTCGCGCTGTGTAACCGCCCTCTGTGCACGATGGATTCGCGGGCGCGATCGCTTGTTCCCTAGGACGAAAAACACCACGAATTTGCTGGCGTGTTAGTCTCGGGACGGCCACAGACACTGTGGCGAGTGTTTAGTGGTGAAATAAATACCTGTAATCCTGGATTATGCATCAAATTGGGCACTGACATGTCTTGCCAGAGCAACGCGACATGAAAGCGGACTTTAAGGTGGACTTTTATTTGCTTGCTTCATCGTGCAACATTTTTTTTTCTTCTTATTTAGGGGATGAAGCCTGCAATTTTTTCCGGCTGAATTTTTTCTCCATCCCTTTTTTGTCGCTTCGATTCACACGACGCCGCAATGTCTCCTATAGTCTGAGTCATCGATTCGACATTTCTTGACATGGCATTGCGACTAGTGTGAGGTTTCTTATTCGTCCCTGCGGGCCGTAATTGCTCTGGAAGAAAAAAAAACTTTCTCAGATCCATAGAAATATTTTCTTTATTGCGGCCAAAGCTTTTTTTTCTCTCGTGCGTGCATACATATCGATTATTCACTGCTCAGGCATATTGTACATGATTCTTGTGTTTTCCGATTCAAGCTTACCTGCTATGCCCACCTTTTGCGCTGTCGTGCGTGACGTCACGCGCCCGAGGCCCCTTCGATCGACGTCAGGAGTTGACTACACCAGCACACACATGTTGGAAAAAGTCTTTTTCGCTTTTTTATTGCCTGGAAATGAAAGAAAGAAAAAAATTACTCGTTTTGATGGGCTGCTTCAACGAATAATCAATCGTGTCGCTCAGAATTCAAGTGCTGATAGCTTAACTGTTCAAGTTTTTTATTTTTTATGCTTATCGCGTCAGTGATATTGAGTATTAATCATGTTTTACTCGTGTAAACGCATCTAAAATAAGGTTTAAAAAATTTTTTTATGATAACTCGATAAATATGCAAAATACCGAAAAATCTTGTTCTAGTAAAATAATTATTGGAATTAAATTTCTTATAAAAAACATGAAATAATTTTTTTTTTTTGTATTTTCCTCAGTTTTTAAGAAATTTTTGTTTTTTGAAAATTTTTATTTTTCAAAATATCACAAAAATTCGGCAAAATATTAAAAAAATTTGTTCTATAATTTTTTTTTTTGACAATTTAAATTACCTTTTATTTAAGTTTTATTAAGTTTTTCGTCATCTGGATTATTTAATGAGTTATCGAAATATTAAGAAAAAAAAAAGTATGCTTTTTTCTTTGATGTTAGTGACGTGATATTTCTCAAGTATTCGCGTCGCCGCGTCGTCGTCGTCATCGTCGTCGCAAGATACTTATTTACTCCTGATTACAAAGTTTAGTGTGATTTTTTCAAAATGAACATTTTTTTTTACGAGTGCTTTGAAATTTATCAAGTTGTCATCATGACGTGCGTTAACCTATTATATATATAAATCGTGAAGAGAGTTTTTTGTTAAAAACGAGTTTGTTCATATTTTAAGTGATATATATAATTTTTTTATATCCATTTGCAATGCTGATGATAAACTGTAGGGCTTGAAATACACTTATATATTTGACGGAGTTTGCGGAGGATTTTATTTAGCATTTTGCCTCTTTAAAGCTTAATAAATTTATTTCTCCAAGCAATTCTTTGGTATTGCGGTTGCTATATAGGGGAGTGAGTTTAATTTAAAAAAGATGTGGTATGAAAGAGAGAAAACAACAAAAGAGATGGGATTAGAGAGTGAGGCCGGGAGTAGCCGAGTTGTAAAGTCGATTGCTTGCAAAACCATGAGACCTGCTGCTCGAGGACAGACAGAATTAAAAATGCAGTCCCCTCGTTTTTCTTGTGGCTTAATAAATTGAAAATACCATCACAGAAAATGATAATAAATACCATCAACTAATCCAGACAAAAAGAATCTCATTTTTCAATTCTCCCTCTCGTGCAATCTATTTTTTTTTACCATTAAACAAAATGAAAAAAGATGAAAAAAAAAACATCTTCATACATTCTAAATGAGGCAAAAAGTATTTTTTTTTTAAATATACAAATTATAATTAAATGAGGAAAATATTTTTTTCCGTCTTTAAATTAATTTTTCGTGATTGAAAAATATTTTCATTTAAACTGACAGAGACTGACATTTGACTGAAAGAAATTCTTTCGGTGGTTGTGGGTCAATTTCCCTAGAATTAAAAGCGTCATGAATGTGGCCGCGTAGGAGGTGAGGAAAAGGGGCGGCAAAGCCATGAGAATCGGAATTCAAGTGATCATAAGGGATGAATAAAAAGATCAGGGTGGTCGGCATGGCGCTATTGAGTTATAAAGAATTGAAAGGAGCGTATCACACGGCCAGCAGTGAAATTCAATCCATGAAAAACCCTTGGAACTATTTGATTTCCCAGTTGACCAATGTGTTGCTCATTTTTACAGTGTATGCCTGGCAATAACAAGCCATCTTTGAGCATTTTATTTCATCTATTTTTATTTTAAATTAATTTTTTTGTCCATAGAAAACTGTATGGATTATCAATAGATATTAAATATTAAAAACTGTCAACTGAAAGAACAGAAAAATAAGGCGGGTAAACAATCTATTGGTTCTGACATAAAAGTGCACAGTAAATGCTACATCTTTTTTTTTTTAGATGTGATATTGACCTGACTTACATCAAGGACAAAATTCATCACTTTTTATATTTTTTCTTTCACCGTTGATGAAAAAAATTGTTTATTCACGTTTCATTATCAGTGCCATTATTGCTTTGGATAATGACGTGATAATTTACGAATTTTAACGCCATCCAGATAGATTATGATTATAAATTTTAAATTTCATGAAAATTAAAAAAAAATTTGTCACTGCTAACTCACTTTTCTCGAGAGAGCAATTATTAATATTAGTTGAAAAAAAAAAAAAATATATTTTTTTAACAACATAATTAACGTAAATGAAATTATTTATGAATGTCGGTCAAGTAGATTGTTTTAGTTTAAATGTCGCGCACGAAATTTCGCTTTTTTAATTCATTGAAATATATGTATAATCCAACTAATTATATATTTCTAGCAATGAATTGTGACGCGTAATTAAACTTGATTTCTATATAACGTTATAGCATTTATAGTCGATCGATAATGCTATATGTAATCCTACAATATAATTATCCTCGCAATTTTTATAACTGAATAATAAAAAAAAATTCGGTTTTTTATAGAAATTTCAATAATTAATTATTTTTTATAGTATTTTGATATAATTAAATATTTTATCAATCATATCAATTAATTATTTAAATTTAAAATTACTTTTATCAAATGTTTATAAAAAAAATTAATTAAACACAAAGTAAATGCAAATATAGAAGCATGAAACTAAAATGTAAAAAAAATCCATACTTAACAAAATTAATAAATAATACCATTTAGCATTGATCAATGTGCCTCTATAGACTGTTAACTTAACCTCGTTGACTACTAATCAAGAAAAGTAAATAATAAATACTTTTTTCTCCATAAAACTTCTCGATATTTTGATAAGTCAAAATAATAAAAAATATTTTCATTTTATAAGCTCGAAGAAATGCTGGAAATTTAGATCAAGATTATGTGTGCCTTTAGAGTATAGTACATGAGAAAAACCAATGTCTGACTGTACATAGACTGCAGTAACAGCCGTTTCTATACTGCCATTGAACGCATTTTCCACTCTTTGCCCAGTATATATCTATACAAACAAATTTCCAAGCGTATACATATATTCGACCTTTGAATATTTATCGAAAAAAACATATCAGACTGAATGGAGTTGAGATTTGACTTGAAAAATCGGCAGAAAAAAGGGCAATCATCATTTATATCGTTCAATTCTAAATCTCAATATTAAAAAAATTTTCCATACCCCCAAAAAATCTATTCGCCAAACGCGAATTTGTCTGCGACAACTTTTTTCATATCGAACCTCAATAAAAAGACAGAAGTTGAACCATATGTTTCTCGGAAATTCTTTCTATTACCAGCCACATCACAAAAGCCCTTAAACGTGATTTATAGTTGCACACGCGCGTGAAATGAATAAGCGCCATGCAAATACGCCTTCATCAATGATTCATGATTGCGTCGACGTCAGGAGGGGACCAAAGTTCCCGAAGTGAAAAAAACCCCCCACGATTAAATCGATAATTAATACTTACCTATCGTGACGACAGAGGAAAAATTGGTCCTTCAAGATCATTAATTTTATTTTTCACGTCTCGCTGGTGCTCTCAAGCGGTATTAGCCGGTAGAGTGATCCTCTTTAGCAGTGGTTTATAAAAGCCCGGATTATTTCACGAGCGACTGGGTCCCCAAAGAGACTACTCTCACCTGATAAATATATTTCGTATAATCTCTGAGCGAGTGATATGTGTTGGTCGCAGGTGACGTGGTGTGGAACAGCAGAAGTACTCGGTTGGCAGCGGTAGCAGCGTGCCGTGACGAGACGTAGATTGCGACGACGCCCTGAAACCAGAAATGAATCAGACAAACTCGGAGTGGGAGAAGCGCGTGGTGCTGAACGTGGGTGGAATTCGTCACGAAACGTACCGGGCGACACTGAAGAAGATTCCAGCCACACGACTGTCCAGGCTGACCGACGCACTCGTCAACTATGATCCGGTGCTCAATGAGTACTTCTTCGACCGACATCCAGGAGTGTTTGCCCAGGTACTCAATTACTACCGTACCGGCAAGCTCCACTATCCCACCGATGTGTGCGGACCGCTGTTCGAGGAGGAGCTGGACTTTTGGGGCCTAGATTCCAACCAAGTGGAGCCCTGCTGTTGGATGACTTACACACAGGTACAATTATTTCAATCACTCACCTGTAATCGATTGCAGTCCGGATTTTAGCCCATAACTTGCTGCCATTTGAGCTGTTGCCATTGATCCGCACCACGCTTGTCCTCGTTCCATTGCAGCACCGAGATATCCAACCGCGTCAGTCTGAAAATTCAAACGAAATGTGAATTATTCTGTAGATTGACTGATGGTTTGTAAGGGAGTTATTTGATATTTTATAAGTAGGCTATTCGAGTGAGTCAAGTGACCGTCGTTTCAAAGCTTCCGCAGGTGCTTGCATCTTTAATGGCCGTGTCTCCTTGTAGTCTGCACTTTGAGGCGGTTTGAATTCGTTGAAACTTGCCGAGGAAGTTAAATATTCTAATGTGGATTATTCAGCCCGTCAAGGTAGATACTTTGTTCCAAATTGTAGCACATTTACGACGTGTCGTGTGTCGTTGTGAAGTAGGATAGGGCACACGTTGGATAGTTTGCAATATAAGACGTAGATAGCCGGTTATATGTTATTGGAATTAAGTCTCATGTGGAAAATTGGCTTTAACCTGGTGGAAATATTTTTTTTTATGCTTTTGACACGGTTTTTAAAATTATTTTATCATGGTTTTCTATTTTAAAATAATACTATTTTAAAGATTAATAAGTATTTTACAGATTCTGCAGATAAAATTAAAAAACTAAACTACTCGCGGTTGTTGACCTGGCCGAATTTTTTCTCTCGTGTTAATCATGCCAAAAAAATGTATCATCGGAAAAAGAACTGAAAACGGAGAATAACTGAGTTTTATAACGTTTGATTCAAATTTTAAAAAACGTTTTTTTTTGTGAAATTTTCCAAAGAGGTGTATACATATATATACCGCTTTGGAAATTTCGCATTTTTCGTCATTTTTCGGCTATAACTCGGTAAATAAGCGAAATAATAAAAAATGTTATGAGAGTTAAATGATTTAACATTAAATTTGCTACAAAAAAGGTTCAATAAGTTTTTTTTGTACGTCTCTCAGTTTTCGAGATATTACCGGTTTTTTGAAATTTTAATTTTACAAAATATCTCGAATACGACACAAAATATCGAAAAAATTCACTCTAAAAACCAAAAAATTCACGAAAATCGCAAAATTCTCAAGGGGTTAATACACTGTTTTAAAATTTTTCAATTTGACGATAAATTTTTTTTTTAAAAGATTTTTCAAGAGTTTTAAATAACACACGTATTTTTATACTTCTGTTTAGTGTCTGTCGTGCCGAGATATTTATATATATTCCGATCCATATCTCGCCGTAAAACTGTCTGGCAGGCATGAAAAAAAAAAATAATCCTAATCCAAATTCCACGATCTGTCTAAAAGTGATTCGAATAATTCAAGAAAAGCCTCTACCACAAGAGATAAATTTTAAATCAGTAGAAAAGCCAAGTTTAGTAGACACCATGAAATACTAAGCAATAATTTAATAGATGCAACTTAATGAACTAATGGTCGAGTGTTTATGTAGATAATTTAGCGTGTTAGTTAGTCATAAAACTGCCATTAAACATTCACTTTCATGGCTCAATAAAATCCAAACTCTATACATATACACACAGGCAGATTAAAAAAGTTGCGGAGGGGAACAAAAAAAAATTGATTCATCGCAGTGGTGGCGAGCGTAGAGAATAGTTGTGCACAAAGTTGAGGTATATTGCAGAGGCGCGAGAATGCATCAAGCGAAATTCTCTCTATTTCCTCAACTTGATTCTATAGCTGAGTCGTCGTTGTTCCAATCGCCTCAGTGTATGCATCTAGAGCATTGGAAGGTTGATTTAATAAGCCATGTCAACAATAAACGGTAAAATTTTCATTTCACTTGCACTCCTCCTCGAATTCTCCGTTTGCAATGGTATAATCCTTAGCCGGTGAGAGAGGGTAGGTCGTTGATCCAATCGAGTTATCTAACTCACAGAAGCCCAAAATGTCTAAAGTCACGCCAGGATAATCCGCTGTGCACGTGTGGGGCCGCGTTGACTCTGCGAGATATATCCACCATGATAATGCACAAGTCTATATTTCAACTTACTCTATCGTGAGTCGTTTAACCCTTTGAGCCCCATCAGTCGCGAATAATCCTTAAAAGAAAATTCACACTCACTTCAAGCCTCTGCTTTTTACGCCTGCAAATTTTTTTATTTTAGCACACGACACTGGCACCAAGCCAGCAACACGATCATTGGAATTACTTCAGAGGCGAAAGAAGGAAAAAAAGGAAGAAAAAAAAACTCACCAAGCAGTAGCACTGCTCGACTGGTGTCCGGAACCTTCCAATTTGCCAACGCCGGACTCTATTTTCTCCTCTAACTTCTCTCCCCTCACGTCCCGCGGATGGATTTGCAATTTTGCACTGAGCAATCGTCCTGTTGCAGCAGTAACAGCCTCCTCTTGCTTTACTTTAACGCGGCGAATAGCTACATAAAAGCCTCGCAGTTGTGCACATGTGTCTTGGTGGCCGTTTTGAACGCTGCTATCGATTGGCCGCTTTAAAAGGAAAATATATAGCGATGAACACTCGGGAGTGTTCTATTATTTCTTCAGACGATTTTTTTTTTCTTCTTCTTTTACTTTTATTGTGGCCTTTAGCGAATAGTCGAGTATCCCAATCAAATTTGTTCGATTCCTTTTGGGGACGACCCAGATTTCCGTGCGTTTGCACAAGGCTTTATAGACGCGTGTGGGCTTATCCAATCGATGTCCGATAGCACTTTCCACTTAAGCACCTATTAACAGGTCGTTCCCCATCACGTAAAATCTTTGGGTAAGCACAGTAAGAGCATTTTGTCAGTGGTTCGAATTGATTTGGATCCTTTCAAGGCTTGAGGATGTGCTTTTTTTTTTTAGGGGTCTCTCTCGCTGTCATTTGTTCGTGTCTAGTGGGTCGTATGCAAATGTTATACGCGTGTGTTTGCCAGGTAGTTCGGCCTGCATGTAAATGCCTGCACATGGCCCATGTCGCTCGATCAGCGCGCTCGGCGTGTATGTACCTTCACGCTGGCCCAGCCAGTCGGTCGCGTGACCTTTCCACTAGAGGTAATCCACCCAACCCGACTCCATGCACACACTAGACAAGCCGATTCATGTTGCCCCGGGATACCATGCTAGCCAGAGCTCTCCTACTCGTTTGGCTAACACCCTTAACGATCTGCACTTTTTGCCGTTTGCTCCGTGCGACGGGTTTTTTTTTTGTCTGTATTTTATCAATCCATTTGTCCTCGATAAATCTGAGGATTTAACTAGTGTAAGGAGGTTTTACTTTGTGACTTTCGAATTGATTTCGTTTTTTTTTTTGGATCAAAATCGCATTGCTTTTAACCCTAACAAATTTTTTTCACTTACAATTTAAGTGCGGATTAGATGAAAAATGGTTTGAGTATTGAATTTGAAGGAAATTGCTATGTAACATTTTATCAATTAATTTTTTAAGTTACTGTGGAAAGTGCAAATTAACATTTTTTTTTGTATTCTTCTTTTTTAATAGAAAATTCATGTAAAAAATCGTGTCATGAGTTTTAAATGAAACAAAAAAATTTTTGTATACAATTTAATGATTAAAAATTTTAAATTATTGTGGAAAAATAAAAAATTTTAAATTTATTTTTATTTTCATAGAGAAATTTTACGAAAAAAAAAAGGAAAAATGTGAAAAAAAAGCCTTACTATAGCAAAGTTGGCTGCGTTTTTTAAGATAATGTGTCTGCTCATTAGTCAGCAAATTTCACTGATGGATTAACGTGATAATGAAGCTAATTTTGATCTAGGTAAAATAAACCAGCAGTATCTAGGATTACAATTAATGATAAGAATTTTGCAGCTCTGGGAATTCATTGTCAGACATTTCGTACACATCTAAAATTACCTAGATTAAGTGCCTCGCCATCTCTAGCTGTTGATGAACAACGCTCATATATAAAATAATATGCTGCAAAGTTTTAGATAATTTAATAATCCGATAATTTGAAAATGTGCGCAGCATCGAGACACGCAGGAGACTCTAACGGTGCTGGACCGACTGGACTTGGACACTGAGAAGCCGAGTGACGAGGAGTTGGCGCGAAAATTTGGTTTCGAGGAGGCCTACTACGAAGGCAGACTAACCTGCTGGCAAAAGCTCAAGCCCAAAATGTGGTCCCTTTTCGATGAACCCTACTCCTCTAATGCAGCCAAGGTCGGTACCGAATTTCCATTATTTCACGCACACAACATGGAGGTCTCCCCGGATGATATCCAACTAATACTTCATCTAATTATCATTTTCCCCTATCTTCCAAATAACATATCTCAATTTATCCATATCTATTTCTCCCCTAATTCAACGCATGTTTTCATCGACACGTATATCAAAACTTGCTATATCCACAAAAGCTATGTCACGACAAAAAAAAATTACACGGTATAATACGTGACATCCAACTAATCGAACAATTCCGAAAAAATAATTAAAAAAAAATTTTCTTCTCTGAAATTTTTCAAAGAGATACATATCACACCCCTTTAAAAAACTGGCAGTTTTCGTCATTTTTTTCAGTTTTTTCACCATAACTCGGCAAATAAGCGAAATTATAAAAAATGTTATTCAAGTTAAATAATTTGGCATTAAATTTGCTACAAAAAACATTCCATAAATTTTTTTTGTACGTCCCTTAGTTTTCGAGATATTACCGGTTTTTTGAAATTTTAATTTTACAAAATATCTCGAATAAGAGGCAAAATATCGAAAAAATTTATCCTACATTTTTTGTAGCAAATAAAATTTCTGATCATTCAACTCTTTTAACATTTTTTGTTATCTCTCATAGTTATCAAGTTATCGGCAAAAAACAAATTCCCCAGGGGTATATTGTTTACACTCCTTAAAATTTTTCAAGTTAAAAATAATTTCAACTTAAAAAACATATATAAATCTTGCTGTAAAACTGTCTAGCAAGTATAAAAAATAAATAATTCTATTCCAAATTCCAAGATCTATTCAAAAGTGATTCAAATGATAAAAAAAAATTTTTTTACCACAAGAAATAAATTTTAAATCAATAGAAAAGCCTATTCAAGCCGACGCCATGAAATATTAAGCTATAATTTAATAGATGCAATTTAATGAACTAACAGCCCAACACTTAAAAAAAAAAACAAATAAATAAATAAAAATTGTACGATAAAACTAACGGGAATTTCATAAACAATGTATAAAATAGAGTTTGTCAGATAGTATGTCGCGCATTTTTTACAGCAATATTAATGTTTACGCTTGAGTAAAGAGCACGCGAAGCAGCACAGTACACGCCAGCCGTTGCGCGAATCCCACGTGTAATTTGCCTGTCGCTGATTCGATCATGTGGTGCGAATTACCCAGTCGGTCGATTGCAAGCGAGGCTTTGCCCCATTGCAGTATCAACGCAGCTTTGTTTCTCTCTGTCTATTTCCCCATCTCGATTATCTCTCTATACCACCACGACCACCATATACATGCATATCACAAATTTAAACTAGTGCGTAGCAAGTTCGTTTGCTATTTCACACGTTCCGTCAATATTTAATCATTAGCAATGCAAACTCGAGCCATAAACCGTCAGAAATCAATATATGATTCTTGAAGGTATAAATACCTGGCCTGGGCTGTTTCTGTCACAAATTCACAAGTCGTTCATCAGTACACACTGTCTCCATAGCCTCGAGCGCATCCATCCTGATGTGTCTCCCCTCATCAGCACATCCAATCAGCATGTATACTTGGTCATCGGATCGTTACACGAGCTTATTACCATATGCAGCCGTCATCCTGTCGTCATAATCAATAGTATTTAACTTGACGTGAAAAAAAAATGCTGAATTTATGTTTTCACAGATTATCGGACTAGTGTCCATTGCCTTCATCTGTATCTCCATCCTGTCATTCTGCCTAAAAACACATCCGGACATGCGTGTACCCGTGATAACTAACCGCACAATCAAGAGCGGCAACATGACCAGCGTGGTACTCGATAAGACGGCGACCAATGCACACGATGCCTTTTTCTACATTGAGTGCATGTGCAACGCCTGGTTCACCATTGAATTTCTCATCCGAGCAACGGCCAGTCCAAATTTATGCTCATTCATCAAGTCATCGGTCAATCTGATCGATATGATTGCCACATTGAGCTTCTACGTTGATTTAACACTGCAAAGATTTGCATCACATCTGGAAAATGCAGATATTCTCGAGTTCTTCAGTATAATACGGATAATGAGACTGTTTAAACTAACTCGTCACTCATCTGGATTGAAGATACTCATTCAAACATTTCGTGCATCTGCAAAAGAACTCACCCTGCTTGTATTTTTTCTGGTCCTCGGCATCGTCATCTTCGCCAGCTTGGTCTATTATGCTGAAAGAATTCAATATAATCCACAAAATGATTTTAAAAGCATACCACTAGGTTTATGGTGGGCCCTAGTCACCATGACAACTGTTGGATATGGTGATATGGTTCCAAAAACTTACGTGGGAATGTTTGTTGGTGCTTTATGTGCCCTTGCTGGTGTACTAACTATCGCCCTGCCGGTGCCCGTGATCGTCAGCAATTTTGCGATGTATTACAGTCACACGCAGGCGCGAGCCAAGCTGCCCAAGAAGAGACGTCGAGTGCTTCCGGTGGAGCAGCCCCGGACACGTCCTGGGGCGCCGGGGGTAGGAGGGCAGGCCCATGGACCCATGGCCTGCGGCCAGCAGGCTGCCCTCTTGCCGCCGGGGGGTGGAGTTGGTGGTGTGCCTGTCCCACACAATCGCAGAATGAATGCCATCCGCACCAACCATCCCAAGGATCCTTTTGCCATCAAAGGTGAGTAGTTTTTATCATCCACTTTAACACTCAATTTACTTGATTAACATTCCATTAATTACATCTTTGGTTATGGTCAACCGCCGGGCAAATACCATTTTACGCATATGTAAATATTGAGCAATTAATTTGCATGTTGGCAGGCGGTATTTAATCAAATCTACTGCTATCCCCAAGGCACACTTCAATTACTGTAGCTCCTTCATCAATATCATAAATGTTCATGAGAAACTTTATAATCAAACTCACTGCATCAATAACTTTGGCCGTTGGCGTCAAAGTGTGTTTGGGAAAATTCTGAAATCCAATTTGACGATGAAGGGACAGTAGATATTTTGCCAAACATACTTATACCGAGGCCCTTGCGCCGGATATTATGTTTGACGTCAAAGAATGTGGAGCTGAGCCCCTCTGGCCAGGCTCCAACGGGTCATCATTATTTAATCATAAATCCCTGGTGGACGTTGTGTCATCTTTTAACATTTTTATATGGCCTCTCTGATCCCGGTTTTGTCTGGAAAAATATATAATATATTAATATACGTCCCGTTGTGGCGAGAAAAAACATGATCACTTTTATAAATTTTTTATATACGCAGTTTTTTTATATGTTTCGACAAAGTCGATATTTAATAAAGCGGAAAAAAATGAAATTTCATGCCTTGATCAACTGTTTATAGAGTCATGTAGCTCGTGAATGTTGGATAGAATATAGGGGGAGTGAATCGCCGTCTTTTGTGCACTATTCTATTCGTTCTAACTATTATACTAATAGAAGTCTATTGTCAATTCAGTTACGTCTATTAGTTATTAATGGAGGATAAAAATCACCGTTCGAATCCCTATTTTTTAAGGATATAAACCAATGTGATTATCGTCAATCATGTAGAAGTAGGAGAAAGAGGGTTGTAGCTACTGTCATAATTTTTTTTAATACTGTAACGCATTTTTTCAGTAGAGTAACCCATTTTACGTCAGCCAAAAATATATTATTTTTTGTTTTTTTTTTCAGCTGAATTAGTTTTAACTATGATTTTTATGGTGAATTATCGAAGAAAAAAAATTTTTTTTTTTCGTCAAATTTTGAAAGGTGTGCTCCTATTGGATATCGTGGATTTTTTATGATTTTTCTAGTTTTTTGCCGATATCTCGATAAATAAATAAAATAATGAAAAATGTCATGAGAGTAAAATAGTCAGAGATATAATTTCCTACAAAAAATGTAGAGTTAATTTTTTTGATCTTTCGATTTATTTTCAAGATATTTTGAAAAATAAAAATTTCAAAAAATTGGTCATTTCTCAAAAACAAAGCCAGATATGGAAAAATTTACTTAACGTTTTTTGTAGGTATTTGTACCCCTAATCATTTAGCTCTTATGACATTTTTCATTATTTTACGTATTTACAGCATTATTGCTGAAAAATCAAAAAAATCGCACAATTGTCGAGATTTCTAAGGGCGAACCCCTTTTGAAATTTTGACAAAAAATTTTTTTTTTTATTTTCTCCATCAAACATCACAAAAATCACTATTAAAATGAATTCAACTCAAAAAACTAAAAAATGGTCTTTTATGGCTGACCTAACATAGGTTATACTACTTAAAAAACATAAAAATAGCCAAAAATTGTAGTTTAACTGCAATTTTTGTTTGTAAAAAAATTTGTTTCATATAGATAAATACTTCTACTATATAAATACACACAGAAATAAATTTTATAAACAATTAAAATCCTAGAGAAACCGGCCCACCATTTACCTAAAAAAAATTAGAAATAAATATTATCGTAATAATACACTTATGAAACAATTCAAATTAAATATTTTCTTACAGAGGACGGTCGGAGGAACTCGGATCTGCGAACAAATGGGACCAAGACATCAAGTGGTTTGGATTAGTCATGAGGGCTTGAACGAGAGACACTCTCCACTGCCGATTGCCGGAATTTGTGAGCAAGCAAAAAAAAAAAAAAAGTCTCGGTGTGTGATAACTCCAAAAGAACGAACTAATAATTGCTGTGAGTATGTATAGAAAAAAGAAACAAACAAACCAACAAACAGCGAGTGAGATAAATCAAGTTGTTGTTGATTGATTTATTAATACGAGTGCAAAGAAAACAAAAAACATCACGAATGTGCTCCATCGCTTGAAAAAAAAATCTGCACGTTTATCTATAATGACTCAATCAATCACAATTATTGGATCGTGAAAGTCCTCGAGAACACAAAAAAAGAGAGAAAAAAAAAATGATAACCTACCCACGCTGCCTTTTTGCCATAGGACATACATGACCTCCTTCTTCCCTTTTTATTTGGATTTGAGCCCCTTTATCGACCTCTTGCCATCTAGTCAAATATATATAGTCATTACACAGAGTTGTATATAAGTAGTAATACTCGTCAGGGCCGCGTTTGGATAATCATTGCCAAGATAACAAAGAGGGCATATTGGAGAACACGAGTCAAGTGCAGGCCTGTATCAACCCTCGTTCATCTAAGCCATCTTGTTACCCAAGCACGTTAAATATATTAAGATCCGGTTATGAAAAAACTTTGTCACTCCCTCTATCGTGATTTGATTTCCAAAGAAAGCGCGTGTGTCATTAAATCGATTGTATCTTGTCGGTGTGCGAGAAATCGTGTAGACATTTTTTTTCCCTTTTTTTCTTTTCTTTTCTTTTTTTGTTTTTATTATACTTCGTGCTTTCAATATAACCTCCACACACTTTCCTCTATATCTCAGATCAGATTGTAAACGGACAAAAAAAAAACGACAATAATTTCGCAAAGGGGGAAAAATTGTTTGAAATAGGGAATATTTTTTTTTTCTTTTTTTCTTCACGAACGCGGCGGTCTGGCGAGGACAATTTGTTTTTCTGCATCGCTTATTCTTTCCCCTGACGACGCTGGGACCAATCATCAGTCAACCCTTTTCCTCGCCCTATATTTATTGTACACACCCGGGAGTAAAAAAAAAGCCTCTCCGCGAAATCGAACGTCAACGTACATTTTACACACACACACTCACCTCCTTCGATATATATACTGTACACTTGCTTTCCTGCGGGAAATTCTCTACGTCAACGTATATAGGTATCTTGGAATAACGGCCGCAGAGTTTACCACACACAGATGATATAAACACACGAGAATGTAGTCAATACACACCAGTGTGTGCATATTTATCTTTCTCTCTCTCTCCGAACCCTCGAGAATATCCGGCGAAAGATTTATTCTTCTGACTATCGACATATCATTCGGGCCCAAACGATTTTCATCCTCTCTGCCCATATATGCATGTGAAAAATACACTCTCACAATCTTTTCTACACTCTGCTCCTATATACTCGTGCTGAAATGCTCACAAAAAGGACAAAGTTTTCACATTCATGCACATATAACCGCGCAAAGTTATCGTTACACTCGAGAGCGAGCTGTCATATGAGTACAGATGAGAAAATGTACATTGAAAAATGAAGAAAAACAAAATTTTTAAGGATGCATACTGGAAATTTTCGTGTATTTACAGGAGAAAAAAAAATTTCTCTATCGATTTAAAAAAAATCTACCCCTAATTTCAGGCTAACTTTAATTTTAATTTAAGATTCACCATATGTTATATTGAATGTTATGCCACTGAAAGTAATTATTCGATGGTAGAAATCAGGGAAATTTAGTGAAAAAAAAAAAATGATTTTTATGATTTTAATCAAATTTAGATTTTTATTTTGTGAATATCTCGAAAACTATTAGTGGTATGAAATTTTAACTTGAAATCTTTTTTTTAGAAAATTTTCCGATCTACAAAAATGATTTTATGCAAAAATCCCCTAAAACTGGTAGTTTACAAGATAATCACGTTATAACAAGAATACCCAAAAAAAAATTTTTTTTTTATCGATATTTTAGATAATTAAATTCTTTTATGTTAGTTTAAATTAATAAAAAATTTCTACAGACTCGAATAGTCCGGTATACAACCTTAATTCATAATTTCAAATTTGTATTACTAGTAGAAAAAAAAATTAGTTTTTTTCATTAACAGTTCTGCCGACTAATGTGTGAGAGAAATACCGGAGTGTAGTGAGATCAAATTACTTAGAAACAATATAATACAATAGATATCATGTTACCTGGCATTGAGAGAAAGGCTCCAGATATATTTCGATCCAATTGTTCCTGGGCCATCTCATGAAAAACTCTTTTTCGCTTTATTTTACACGAGTACATGAAACAGAAAATTAGACAAAAAAAATTTATACTATAATACTGAAAGTGGATGGTAAAGTTATTCCGAGAGAATGATCGTGTAATCGCGTGCTCGAATATAAAGCACACTAGAGACTCTATCGATTCTCGGCCTTTGTCGTTGCCAGAGAGTATGAAACGTACATTAAAAAAAATGAAAAAAGTTCTCTCTCTCTCTCTCTCACACAAAGAACAAATGAAAGGAGAAGAATCGAATCGTGAACATATCCAAAAAAAAACTCATCTTTTATTGTTCAACAGTTGGAAAATCGAAACTAATTAAAATTGTATTTTTTATCTCTTTCATAATCTGAAAAAGAGATGACCTATTTTTTACCAAAAAAAAAAAAAAACGTGAAACTCACCTGAAATATATTTGTGTACTCTGTCCAAAATTTAATTTATGCGTCGACGATAAAAAAAATTCATCTTGTCCGTCAGTTGATCTCAAAAATAATTGCCATGTAGCAAAATTGATTGAAGATGAACATGTAAAAAAAAAGAGACAAAATGTTAAATGATGAAAAATTAGAACGAAAACGAAAAAAAAAAAATGACGATTTTACTTAACTCCGTGAGGTAGATGTGTGGCTACTAGAGCAGTTAAACATGAAAATTACCTATGATGAGAATTACGCTAATAATTTCATAATTAATCCACTGTCCCAATCACATAACTGCCTCCGGGTTGAAATTGAAGAGAACGTGATGCATCGATAGACGATGGACTTTTTAATTATATAAATTATAAGTATATATATTATAATTTTGATATATTTCAATTAATTCTTGTGATTATTTAATAATTTTGTAAATTGTGAATTAAAACGAGACACAAAACAAAAAATGGAGCCTACAGGGATCCAAGAGGGATATGCGCATATCTATGGTGGGCACACAATACACAGCACCCCATGCACACAATTAAATAATAGAAGTTACAATATTGTAGTTAGACAAAAAAACAAATTTTTAATAGAATTTTTCCACTAAATGCGTTGCATCTCGCAAAAAAAAATCATCTACAAATATTTAAATTTTAAAAGAAAAAAGTTAAGAATTTTTTTTTTCTTTAAAAAAATTTCCCACACATGAAATAACATTGATTTTCTGTTTGTTCTTTTTTTCGACTAGAACTTTTTTTCTCTACATACATACATACATACATGTAGATGTATGTGGGTAACGTCAGAGGAGATTAAGGACCAGAGGAAATGTAAAAAAAAAAGTAAAGAAAAAAAAAATTCGAGGATTAAAAAACTTGACGTGGTAGATCACGTCTCTTGTTCCCCTTGCCATATCTCCGGGACAAAGAGACCAAAGATTTACTCATTCAGATTGCAACGAACAAAAAAAAAAGAAAAAAAAAATTGGGAATGAGCGAAAAAATGAGATAGAAATATATAAACATGTACAAAGAACTAGACGAAAATTGAGCATAATACACACTATAAACACGCAACCCACACGGCCCCTATGACAACACATTCGAAATCTGTAGGTTAGTTATTAAATACAACAAAAAAAGTCCACAATTAATTATTATAACTGAGAAAAAAGTGAAAAAAACAATTGTGTTAACGAGTTTTATACATAGAAACAAATCCGTTCGTATTTTCGCAAGTTTTGTTGCAATAAAAAAATTATTTTAATTTTTTTTTCGTGTTTCAAAAACAAAGTTTGTGATAATTTTTACAACAAAACACGTATCCGTATGTTTCATGCACACAAAATGGACTATAACCTTCGTGACAAACGTTTTTTTTTTTTTTTTCAACAAATTATATCACGCCATTTTAAGTTATATAATTTGCAGGTATTAAAACACAATTTCTTTCATTTCAAGGCTCTATACTAGCGATATTCATCAAATTGATTTGTTTCTGTGAACAAAAACTTGTATAATAAAGAAACAAAATTTTTTCTTACGACAAATAAATTTGAAAATCGTCACTCGACGATCTCTCCTGCTCGTTGCCATTTTACCAGTTATATTTAATTAACTAAATTAAATTACGCTAATTGAATGATTGCATCGTTAATTGAACAATGAATGAGAAATTGTCCTGGATAGAAGCTTAAACATATAAACTATTATACATTTAAAAACAAAACAAACAAATAAATATTAATATAATAAAAAAAAATTATTTGTTCAATAAATTCTGTCCAGGACAATCACATTTTTCTCTTTATTAATACAGTCTCTCTGACGTCATTATAAATATCGTTATCGTGATTTAATTAAAAAAACAAACAATTAATAAATAAATTTAAAAGAAAAAACTTAATTGCGAGATTGCGATGGAAAGAATCTACGATTAATCGTTAAGAATGCTCGACTTCCCGGGTTAGAATTAAATATTAATAAAAAAAATAAATAAATAAAATTAAAAAAACAAACAAATCAACCAAAAAAAAAAACATTTGTTTGAAAAAGTGAGAGTTGAGATGATAAAATTTTAAAGGGGAAAAAAAAAATTAATTAATAAATTCTATATGGTTATTATCAAAAATGAATCGTTAATGATTTACTCCCTTTTTTAAATCAATTTAAAACAGAGTTTCATCATTAACGCGACTCTACATATATATTGTATATTGCTGCTGGTTTGTAAATAGAACAAAAAAAAATGACTTTGAAAAAAAAAAAATTTTTTTTTTCAATTTCCCATAGCCCACAAATTACTTATAAAAAAAAAAATAAAATAAAATAATTCAAGACAGTTGAATCTTGAATTGATCAATATTTACATCTTACGAAGTAGTTTCACTATCAGACAAATTGATTTCCCGTGTATGATGCCGGCATACAGGTTGCTATCATGATCTATAGATATTGTGGCAACTCAGCAGAGTGCTTAAAAGTGCGCGTGGTGAGCCAATAGCTGCTGATGATAAATGAAGCAATAAATACCTGTAAGGGATGCTGAAGAAAGGAAAAACTCATAGCAAGGATATCCCTCGAGACAAATTCGGTCGCGTAGGAGGGACTAGGACGTGATCTTAGGACACACAGGGCAATTGTTCATAGTTCAAACACATGCCCACAAGGTTCTCCGACGCTGTACCACTCTCATTCCTCGCTCCAAATGCCACCCTTATGTGAAATGGGGTGGCTGATGTTTCCACCCGGCAATTACCCTCACCGTCCAGCTCATTTGGAGCACACAGGGACGTTCCACAATGCTCAAGGTCGCACACACCAGCGCCATCATTGCCCGGCTGCAACAATAATCAAGAAAATGTATATAATCAATTATTTTTTCCTCCCCTATAGTAAAACTACCAAAAGAAAAAGTACTAATATTACATATTTTATCAATTTTTTTAGACCATAAAATATTTTTTGCATAAATTTTGATTATCTTTTGGTTATAAATTATGATAAAAAAATTTTACTAGTGTTTTAGGAATTAAATTTGTCATTTTTATCATTGCCATTAATATAAACTATACTTTAACATAATATTTTCATAAATTTTAAGGAATTACGAGTTTAAATGCATCAAGTGAATAAATTGCGAGACAGTATGGTCAGTGGTTTTTAATCCTAGCATGGATAAAATTAAACGAAATCGTAGAAAATTAGTGTAGAGGAAAGATATAAATAATAATTAAAATTTGTTAGATTATCAGAATTATGCGCAGTGATTTTTCGTGGAAAAATTTTCATGCCATAACCAATGAATCGAACGACTGTATTACGGTTGATTTACCAGTCGATTTTCCGCCGGAAAATGACCTAGTTGGCTCTCAAGAAAAACTCTCTTAACGCATGAGCAATTTGAATTTTATTAAAATTCAAATTTACATAAGAAAAAAATTTTTTATTCAACTAAAAAATGAATAATTTAATAAATTTGAAATACTGTCTATAAAATTTGTATGAAAATTTAATAAATATTTTTGTTAGTTTATATCGTTAACTCTGGTATTTATAATGTAAATTACAGTTTTGACGTCAATACCCATATAACTATAGTCATATCTTTCATAGCACACAAGTTTACCCAACTATTCCATATTTAATAAAGACCATATATATATTCTATACCGAAAAATTCTTTAAAATTCTGCAGCGATTGCAATTTTACCTGGCAAAAGTGTCCCTAGGTGGAAACCGGTTTTTTTCACACTTGCATAAATCATGAGAGCGGGTGGAGACTTTATCAAAAAAAAAAAAGAAAAGAAAAAACAAACGTATTTTACATCTTTTTCATTATACTGTTGACAGTTCATGAGTTAGAGAAAAAGGTTAAAAGCCGACTTTTCAACAGTTTATCCTAAAGTTTCAAACACTTTTGTAGACGGCAAACATATCAAAGTTATGCAAAATAAAAAGTACTTGTAATAGAAAAGAAAAAAATTTAATCCCTGTGTATTAAAGAAAATTAGTTAAAAAAAACTTGATTGGTTCGAACAATATTGTATATATATGTGCATAAAGCTTGAAGTATAGTAGAGACTTGTGTAGAAAATTTCCATAACACAAACTTGATATTCGCTCATGACTTTCACAACTGTGGTAATTGTTACAAGAAATCAATGCTCATGAATAATTCATAAAGGTAGGCTTGGTAGCAGTAACTGAAGGATATATAGCATTGGGATTGGTAAAATCGATTTATATACACACATCCCACACGTACCGTTATGAATTCCTCAAAGTCACATGGGATGAGAACACGATCATGGCATCGACTGGGCATTGGATCATCCGGACCGGCACCGGAGCCCTCTAGCGCACTTTCATTTCCACTGAATCTCGCGGGGCCAATCCTGAATGAGTCATTGCTGCAAGGCGAATAAGCCACGCTGCACATGCCTCGTTCCTGACGAATACACAGAAGATAATCCTGATTGGCGAGGTAACGCCCGTTTGGAAGAAAGTTAAGGGTCTTCAGCGTGCCCTGGGGAGTGTCAAAGTACTGCAGACACCCGGCTGGAGCTCGCTGCTCGAATGCCAGTTGCGTCACTGACATCTCCCACATTCGCGAGTGCAAACTGCTCGGTAGAATAAACTCTAAAGTCACTGGACCGTCGTCTACGTCCACGTAAACTAGATCGAAATTTATCTCAATTATTCTCACATTTTTATCCTATTTGTAGGATAAAAATATTTGCAAATCTCAGCTTACTGTGCTGTCCGCTGTTCCACCCGCACAATTGGAACCTTCTGTCGCCACTTGTAATCTCAAACACGTCCTCGTCACAGTTTCCGGTCCGTCGATTTGGCTGGCCCTGAAAAAAAATATATAAACCCATATCAAAAGAGAAAAAAATATCCTTTTTCGGATAAATCAATATTTTTTATATTTTTCTACTTTAAAAACATTTTATCAAAAATTATAGTGAAATATAAAACGTTATTTATGTACCGCCTAACAATTAATGAATGTCGTGTTATTTTTACCTAAACTTTATATTTAGGATTTTATTATAACGTAACAAAATGGATACCATAAATTTATTAAGTTCAGTAGTTTATCACAATGGGGTGTCAGCAAAACATTTGCTTAATTGTAGCTATGTATGTTGCTGCATAACTTACACTCGCGTTTATTCGTTTTTTTTTTTTTAGTGGCGCACCTTATTGTGATATACGATATTTTTCGTTTTGTTATGAATAAGATTAAAAACATTTTGTAAATTTAAAAACATTTGATCTAACAGTTGCTATCAAGATTTTTGTTTGTTTTTTCTTTTAATATTTTAATAGTTATTATTCTATTATTCTGGGAGGAGAAAAAATAAAAAATCAGAGTTCGTTAATGAGTTATAAGTGATATCCAACTAATCCGACTGTGTTTTATATAAAATAAATATTTTTTCGAGTAAAAAATAAAATTTCCGTTGATACATTTTAGTTGTCAATTTTTATAAACGAGACTTGTATATGAATAATTATGGAATTTTTTTGGAAAAAAAAAGTAGGACGAGTAAAATTGGTGATGAAATAAAAAATCTGTCCTTGATATACTCACGATATTAAAGTGCAAAAAGTCAATTCTCAACTGGCTGACTTGCGGCTCGATCTTCTTCACGACCAATGAACAATTCATCGGTTGATCGATAAGGTTTGGAAAGCCTGGGCTCGTCACATAGGTCAAATTGTTCGTCACCTCACCGCCACAACTAGTGGTAACTTATTCAACATATTAAATTATAAATAAAGCAATCAATTCGTACCCTACACATATATACATATATAATACAGATATGAGATATTGACGAGCAAAACAATCACTAGAGGCACGCGAATATATATAACATGAATGCAAATTTTGACCTAATTACAAAATAATATATATTAAAAGGCTAATTAGCATTGAACCTTTGATTGGGCATGCTGAAAGGCGCGCACAATGAGCCAGAGAGAGAGATGACTCGAAAAATAAACCTTGCATCACTCGCCGCGCGTGTATCGTGTGCTTTTCATACATTGCAGGGATTCCCCAGTGGTTTAAACCCTTTTTACTTGCTTGCCGCTCTCTATTCATCTATGTATTTGCACGGTCACGAGGCCAACAAAACCTACCGTCAAAAATTCACAAGTCTTGGCATGAAAGCAGTCGAGAAATTGGGCCTCTAAAGCAGCAGCAACAGCAGTAGACCAAATTTCCCCTGTGGTTTAAGTATATAAATCTCCCCTAGAAAAATATTGTCAATCCTCACTGTGACACGACATTTCGTTACAATGACTATACACATAATCGTTTAGCTATATAAAATACCACTCGACAAAAAACCTCTGCCTTTGTCGCGTGTGTATGTGTATCGTCGCATAAACGCCAATATTTTTCTTCCTCTCTGCACATTTTTATAGCAAAAATGTGGACTAAAAAAATTGCTGGAGAAAAATTTAACGCTACAAGCCGCCGTACTGACGGTCAAGAACCTCAACAACTGGCGGCAGAGTGATCGTAGCTGTGTGGAGCCACCCGGTGAAAGGAATGCAATAAAATTCTCTATGTATAAGGAAAGAAAAAAAATAAATAAATTTGTTTCGTGTATATGTGATGAGATATCTGACGATCTTATACCTAACTGTATACTTGAGATCTAGTCACACGACGATATTCCACGGTTTTTTTATGTACAGGTACACTCTTTTACAAGTGGAACACGTGTTTAATTCGCATTTTCACCACACACACACATTCCAGATATTTTTCAACCTGTGAATTAAAGTGAGAAATTTCTTTTTTCTTTTTTTTTTACTCACATACGCAACAAATGCCAAATCCAAGGGCACACGGTCCATGAGATTTTCCCTGTTGGATCCGACACTCGTATGTGTTCATGCATATTCCACGACGACGTTGGTCCTCGGATCTGCACTCCTCTTCCACCGGCACCGGGAAGAAATTTAACACTGAAAAATAAAATGAGTTAGAATAGCTTCAGGAAAAATTTATGTCGATTTAATTATTTTTTTTTTTCATAACAAAATTACAGTTGGCATATAAATGAATTGATTTTTTGTACAGATATTGGTTGCAGGTGATGGATTTAAATTGATGTAAATATTATTGAAAGCCTGAATTACAAATTGAAAACGTGATACACAACATGGTGTTATTTTGTGTCCTTTTAAAGCCCTATATGCAATGAGTAAATCTTGTATTCAGTTGGAAAATATATATGAAACACACGCAGAGAGATAAAATATATATCTAGCGATGAAATAAATCCCAATAAATCTCCCATTCCCGCACACTGATAATTGATAAATCTTCTGTACTTTCGCCACGTGTCCTCTCCTCCTCTTTCTGTTCCAGCATCACATATATGCCCTATTATATGCCACATATGTGGTAAAGCTGCACAAATGTGGGTTTTTTTTTTCCAACCTCATACGCGTTCACACACGTATATACAGACATTTGGCCTGAAGCCACGCGCGCAGCAGCGGCTACATGGCAATTTACTTTATGGAAGGAAAATTAAATTTTAACTTAGACTCGGCTCGCGCGCCCGCGAATAATATAAGTATAAAAAAAGAAAAGAAAAATTAAGGCACCATGTACTTAATAGAAGGAAAAAAAAAGTTCTAATTTGGATTCATGGGTGTTCATGGGTATATACTTTGAATTATTATTATATTCGAGAGGGGAAGATGCCCTTCGTATATAAGACGGACAAATAAAATAAATAACACGGCCAATCGGTCTTGGAGTCTCGTGATTCGTGCTTCGACTTTTGTATTTTTTATGTCTAGTTCACGCATAAAATCGTGAATTGAATATGCGCAGATATACGTCTGTATATACTCTATTCAAAAACCCGGAGAGAACTGGTGACGTGTTTGACAATATGCTTGATATCAGTACACGTCATGTTAGACCAATTATCGATAACGCCGGGTTTACTGGTCACTTTCTACGACAACCGACATTTTTTCCCGGGCTTTTTGTGAATGTGAACATCACCCAACAGTGTAACACGTAGAAATTTGTGCAGATTTTGCCATTAGACAAATTTTTTTAGAGTGTAAAAAAAATTATTTGACTACATTTTCAAGGAAAAACATACTCTCAAACACATTTTTGGATTTTTCGAGAATAAAAAAAATTATATACATTGAGAAATAAATCGGAATTTTATTATAAATCTATGAATTGTTAAGAATTTCACGTTTAAATTAACGTATAATCAAATTTGTTCAACGATCGATTCGGATTTTTTATTACTATTATGTCGAAGATTTGATAGAATGTATAGGCGCATAATATAAAATATTTAAAATGATGGTAAAAAAATAGAAAAGTTGGAAATTTTGTACTCATTGTGTGCCTTAGGACACGTCTGTCTTTGACAAAAACCCGGGAACAACTGACAACGTGGCCGAAAGTATTGATTTTTCGATGCCTGCTATCTTATCAATATATACGTCAGAGATATCAAAAAACAATTAAACCGGGCTTATCGGACTTTCCCACGAAAACTGTCAGTTCTTCTCGGGTTTTTGACCAGTACGAACGTCTCTAGAAGCGTGGTGAGTAGAAATTTTTGCAATATTGCTAATTTTTGCATTAAAAAAAACATTTCTAAGCAACATTCGAGTAAAGTTACACTACTTGTATCGAAAAAAATGCCGTTTGTACGATAAAATCATCCCGTTAGCATCAAAAAATCACGTTTTTGCATCGAAAAAGTACAGTAAAAAAATTTTCACCCAACATAACATCGATTTCATCGAATATCTAGTCGCTTAACTCCAAAATTTTTACGTCTGCATGTCGATACATGATGAATTTATTTAAATATTGAACTGAATAGCGATTAATTTGCAAAAATGACGATGTAAAAAATATTTTACTTACTGTGCACCTCAAGAAACGTCTGCACTTATCCAAAAGCCCGGGAAGAACTTGTCGACGTGTTCGACAGTATTCTGATATCAGTCCACGTCAGATATCAAAGCAATTGAAATGCAATTATCGAGCCAGGCTTATCGGACTTTCTCACGAAAACTGGCAGTTTTTCCCGGGTTTTTGGTGAGTGCAGACGTCTCTCAGAACGGAGTAAGTAAATATTATTAACTTATTGCTATTTTGCCAATTTTTTTACTATACATAAAAAAATTACTTTATACCTACAATCCTAAAAAATCAATTTTTAAGCGTGTTTTATGAATAAAACATGGGAGAATATTCAGTGTTGTCGCTTTTAAGATTTTTTTTTTCTGAGTGACAGATCCCTTTTGCCATTATGATGTATTTATGTAAATGTTCATTGAAAAAATATGTCTGATGAAATTAACCCTAATCTAGTGGAATACAGATGGCTATTTAATTAATAAAATTATATTAAGAGTAGCTGGGTATTTAAATAAGTGATAGAAACAAAGTGCTTCCCTAGTGGAACATTTGTTTTGTACGAGTTGAATAATGTATTATGACAGTGAGAGGAGTCGTGAAAAGGAAGTGAATAGTACATATGAATTCGCTTACCCCGAGGTTCTAAGGGACTCTGAAGGTCATTCCTCTCTGTTGGTTGTCCCAACGACGGCCAGAGATTGAACAAATGCCACTGTTGACTGGGTAGCACGAGGAGAAAAACACACAACCACAACACAAACCATCGGCACATGGCTACAGAGCTGCACGCCAAACTGTTTTTGATTGACACGTACGCGCACTTGAAAACACACACTGAAAACCGCTACGTTCGTTGTTCGACTCAAGGTCTCGGTCTTGATGCGGAAGCCACGGTGAACTGGGTGACCAGCAACTTGATGATGCTCCCCACCTTCTCATCGGGCGGAATCTCGTAGGCTTTTGAATCACGCACCGGACTACCGGAGAATGCATCAGTAGCAGCTGAATAACCTTTCAAGTGTGTGTATACTCGTCGTATGTGTGTCCTCAAAGTCGACCTCAAAAAGTTCCCATTACTTCCAAAGATATATCGTTAATAACAACCTCCTATCTGCGGATATTAATGTATGAACTTTGGATAACAGTTATTTGGAATGATGCTGCAACAGTAATCAGGCGATTTTTTTTTTGCCAGAAAAACCCGCGCGCGTCATCGATTCGAACATAATGGATGACGCCATCTTGATCCGGTAATGGGGGGCAGTTACCGACTATGGGTACGACTTACCATTAGAGCCGACAGGCAGCAGCACTTGGTCGATTCCGATAATGATGAATTTCGTTCAAGATGGCCGAAACTGTGTAGTCTCGTTTTTTGGCAAGAAACCCTTCGAGTGACTGTAAAAAAAAATAATTAATAATTGAAAATTTCGCAGAGATTGTTGATAATTGGCTTCATGGTGGCGAGACCTGGTGAGTGATATATTCTACGGATATTTTTTTCGATTATACTTGATAATGCTACAATTTTGTATAAACAAATTTTGTCCGGCGTCCTGGGATCTGAATTTCTCAATGTGTATGCATATATGTGTGTGTACTTAATATAGGAGAAAATCGGAGAAGAAAAATGCTTGCTGATTTTGATTGAATTTTTTAGAATCTATATAAGTACTTCTGCTTCAATCGAATCCATGTATTTTGTTTTATTTATTAATTTTTTTATTTAATAACCTGACTCTCGAGTTATCGCGATAATATTATTAAATAATAAATATCATGAAAACTTTCAAGAATTTTTTTCTATTTATCAAAGGCAAAAGTCAGCTTGACTTGTGTCATTGTTGCACGAAAAAAATATATAATTATATATAAATCAATCATTAAATCATTATATAGATAAAAACGTGAAATTTCAGTTGATCAGTTTGTGAGAATTTAATGTGTTTTACGGTTTATATTTGAAAAAAAGAAAAAAAAAAAACAAAACAAAACAAATTTTTTTAAAGTTCATGTTTTTTGGTAAGTAAGTAATCGCTGAAATGACAAATTATTCTAGTCTGCAATCATGATAAAACCAACAACAACAGGAAAATATCTATAGCATAAAACAACTTTTTTTTCTACTATCTAATATAAAATAATTCGACTGTGAACCGCTCAAAACTGCCGAAAAGTTCGCTTAATACTCTCTAAAAATAGCTAAACCAGGGTAAGTAAGCAATTAGAGACAACAAAGAAAAGAAAAAAAGCGAACAAACAAATTCTCACTTGAAATAACAATCTGACTAATCAAATGTATCATTGCAGACTCTACGAAAGTAAATAGATAAAAAAAATCACCAACAATGCAGAACTTTGATGATCTTGATATAGAAGGACGTAACCCATCGCATCTATCGGAAGAGGAACGGGAAAAGGTATATTAATAACAAAATTTACAACGACAGAACAACAGTTGAAGATTCTTCAAGACACCAGACCATCTGTAGGATCTTTTTTTTCCTTAAATAATAATCTACCATGTCTCTTTCAATTTTATCCGGCAGAAATCCAGCAGAGTTGTAACAAACATGAAATTTTCAGGAAGAAAATGAACGGAAGCGCCTGATGAGGTGCAGTGTGACAGCAGAGGATGGCACACTACGTCCAGTTTACTCTCGAACTGACGACGGTGACATTTGGTGTCACATATGCAATATAGCGCTATTTGGCGCACACAAATTGCAGAGCCACGGTGTGTCAAGTCGACACAAGATCAAATTAGACGAGTGGCCGTATCCAGTGTCTCTCTGGTCGAAGCGAGACTCGGCCAAATCAACAGCGGCGCCTTATCACGCTGCCACGAGTATGCCCGACTCATTGGCTCCCGGTGAGCCAGTTCCACCCGGCATGGAGGACCAAATCACCCGGCAAACAACCATCCAAATGTCCCTGGATCGTCATCAAAGCTCGCCCCTTGTCGGCCTCGAGTATCTGCTCGAACTCGTAGACAATGACTCGTGTGAACCGAGTTATACCTGCGTTTTGTGCGACAAACGTGGCGATCCTCGCACTGTTATGGCTCATATCACCAGCTACAATCATCGATTCGCGTATCTTCAACGTCATTTTCCAACAATTTCACGTGCTATTCATAACTTGCCACGTACGGCCCACTATAAACGCGGTGCCAATGAAATATCCGTGTTAGTTGCGAAGAAGATTGAAGAGAAATTTGGACGATTGCAGCCACAGCTTGTTGATAAGGTTCAATTTGAGAAGAATAGGATGCAGTATATCAAGAATGTGTGTCAGGACTTTCATTTTAGGTAATTTCAATGATAAATCAGCTGTATAGTTGATTTTTTGGTCTTTTTTTTTTTTACTTTTAAAATGTGAAATGACTTTTTTTATAATTATTTTTACTTGGTTTGTTTTCCTACGTGCAGGGAAACACCCGAGTTAACGTTTATGGAAGTGTACGATGAGCGATGGGTGACAAACTTTGATGAGAAGATGGCAGAAATGATTATTGGTGAAACTAAAGAAGGTGAGTAATTAAATTATCTTTTATATTTCTTGGATTTATTCAATTATCTTGAATTTTTTTTTCTTTTTTTTTGTTTGTTTTTCTTTTTGTGAGATAATTAAATTGATTTGTGTTTTTTATTTGATTTATTGTGCGTGAAGATGTGGCCTTGATGGAAGAAAGTAATAAGAATAAACCAAAAAAGGAAGAAAAAATCATTGACAAAGCTTTTCCGAAGAAAATTGAACCGGACACTACAAAATCGTAAGTAAACTTCATCAATAAAGCACAAAAATATCAATAAATTTTCATTAAACCAAAAGAAAAATCTTTCTTTCTATTTAAAAACACACTAAAAGAATTAATTTCAACACTGAAAATTTTTTTTTTTTTTTTCAATCTCAATAACGATATATTGCATATATTTGATCAACATCAATTTCTTAAAAATTTAGATTGCTGTTGTTTTTTTTTTTAGTAAAAGCTTTTTTTCATTACGAATATCATTGGTGTTTAATTAAAAAAAAAAAATTGTGAGTAATTATGATTTATTTTTCAGGGGAATGAAGATCCGGATATTGACTAAAGACAAGCTGATGCGAAAGAGTGAAAAGGACGAGAAAAAGCCACGCACTGACGACACAAAATCACTGTCGTCACTGTCAAGCATTTCAAGCAGTCCGTCGCCGTCACGATCGCGTTCGCGCTCGCGAAGTCGCGGTCGTCGCATAACATCACGTGAAAGAACATCATCAAAATACGCACGATCATCCAAATCATCGCGCCGTTCGCGATCGCGTTCGCGCTCCGATGAATTATTACGCGAGCGCGATAAATGGGAGAAATTCCGTGAGCAAATTCGCCGGGCTGAGGAGACACTGGATCGTGCACTCAAGTTTCACGAGAAAAATCCGGAAAAACATCCGTCATATCCGGACGAGTGGAAAAAATTTTGGAATCGACGCTACAAGGAGCTGCAGGCCGAGGGTAAGGACCCGTCAAAGCATGATTTCAAGCCGGAATGGATTGAGTTCTGGAATAAACGCATGCGAGAGCTGCATAACGAGCAGTTGTCGGCGCGAAAAGAAGAAATTCGCAAGCGTCTCGAGTTGCCAGAGGAGAAGCCACAGAGGCGAGAGAAAGACGAGCGATCATCGCCGCCGCCAAAGCGTTCATCGCGGCATCACCAGGACAGCGACGATGACGTGGAATATGTCGGGACGAAAACCGTTAAACCCGAGCGTATCAACTACAGAGAGCGTCACGAGCGTGAATTAATTCGTGAGCGCGATTACAGCTATGCTTATTCACGCGATAAACCACCCTACCGCAGTTACTACCAAGCAACAAGCCACCCAGTGCTCTCTCGACCACGCCACTACCCGCCTTACTCGATAAAAGAAAAGTCCCCGAGTCCTAGCGCAAAGGAGGAGCAAGTGTTAAAGGAAGACCTAGAAATTGTCGGTCTCCTGCGTCTTCTGACAGCACTCGAGGGTCAACTAGGCTCATTGGGCCCTAAAGTAGTTGCTCTACTGTCTCGAGCATTGGCGGCAGAAAAAGCCAAGCCAAATTCCGCCGAGGAGTTGCTCAATGACGAGGAGGTGAGTGTACTTTTTGAGACAGTAAAAGAAAAACTAAAAGGACAATTATTTGCCGGAATGATTGAAAAAATGGCGATAGCCGCGACCAAATCAGCGATTCAGAATATTGCTCAATTGATGCACAAGGCCGCGGAAGAGAAGCGTAAGCGTGACGAGGAGAAGGAGAAAAAGCGTAAACAGGCACTGGAAATGGCTCAATCCATTGCTGCTTTTTCATCGCGCTCAGTTTTATCCCACAGTCTGGGGATGCCAACAATTAAATCCGAGCCAGTGAGTGTTCCAGGAGTCGGTGCTGTGGATAAAGTGGCCATTGCGCAGCAGATAGCTGCAGCTCTGATAGCTCAGGGTCGTACAAATGTGTCACAGGAGGAGTTGGAGACGCTGATAAATGCTGTAGTGGGCATGGCAGAGGCTTCGCAACACAGCGACAAGCCTGTGACTGCTGCGAACTTTGTGAAAAACCTGACGGCAGTTGCTACAGCTCCAGCTCCGGTAGCGGAATCCAGTATTCCTGAGCCGCCAGCACTTAAACCAGCGGTCGTCTTCGTTCCAGAAGCTCCGATGGCTCCTGCACCGCCGCAGGTACGCGCCATCACGCCAGAACCCGTCGCCAAACCCATCTTACGCACTCCAAGTCCTCCACGAGCGCCCAGCCGAGCTGTAGATTCCATTGAAGCTCATGCAGTACGCATGGAGCGCCTCAAAGACGGTGATCTGAAGGATTTGTTGCAAAATTTCAAAGAACTCGGTACAGATGAGCAACACGGGCTCATAAATTTTTTGAAGAAACTTGAAGCAACTGATCCGGCACGTGTGGAAAAATTGCGCGCCTTTGTCAACCTAGGAAGCTCGGCATCGGCGCACAGGGCTGACAGTTCACCGGGCAAAGAAATTGAAGAAATTACCGTGAAAAATATACGATCGGTGTCACCGTTTGCCTCGAGAAAAGGCGGACACAATCCACCCGATGATGATCACAAATGGAAGCCCAAACTGGATATTTTCGCAGACGATGACGACGAGGAGAAAAAAAAGAAGGAAGATGAACGGACAAAAGCAAAAATTGATCTGTCAGACGACGATGATGACTATTCTTTTGAGGATATCTACAAAGCGGCTGATAAAAATGTTGCTGAGAGTGAAAAAGCGAGAAAAAGAACGTACTCGGCTTCAAATTCTCACTCACGCTCGTGGTCTAGATCTCGGTCACGATCTAAATCACCCTTGGCAAAGAAGGAAGCCAAAAATAATGATCCAAATTCGATTCTCAATGAAACTAAGCGTTTAATTGCCAATATTATGGGCGATTTGCCGAATAAATATGTCGTCAAGTCGCACAATGTGCAAAAGGACAAGGTTGAAACTGATGCAGGCCAAGATTTACGGCCACCAGGCTCTACCAGTGTTGCTATTCCTCCGCCAACGAATTATCCTCAGAGCTATGCACCTCAGCAGACTCAGCAGCAACAGCAACAGCAGCAGCAGCAGCAGCAGCAGCAGCAGCAGCAGCAGCAGCTGGCTTACTCCGGCACTTCCATGCCTCCCAGTCAGTTTTCCAGCTATGCCCAGAATTTTACTAGCTCGGGATACATGAACAGCATGTCCGCGACCATGTCAAGCATGAATAATGGCTATAATTATAATAGCCAGCCGTCTATGTCGACTTACAATACTATGAACTCGAATCATGGACAATATGGAGTGCCGCCACCCATGCAGCAACAAAATCAGTATCCACAGCAACAGATGTACGGCCCACCGCAGTACAGTGCTCCTCCACCGGCTGCTGGACCTCCCATTGGCTATCCCCAACAGAGTCAATATGGAAATTACTCGCAGCAACGGTTTTATTAATTGATTTGAGTGATCAATTGCGTTATTATAAGATTTAAAACGACTTAAATGTTATTTTTTTAATGAAAACTTTGACGATTCTTTTTTTTTTGTACGGTTCGATATCGCAGTTTTCATCCTGATGGTATACTTTTGTAATGGGATTTTTTTTCTTTTCTTTTCTTTTTCGCGATGAGTGAGAGTGATTTAAAACGGTGTTGGTGGTTGAAAAATATAAATGATGATGAAGATTACGAAAAAGATATAAGCAAGAGTAAGGAATAGACAGGATTTTGAGTATCTTAACAATTGTTTTTTACAGAAGAAAAAAATATTAAAAAATAGATAAAAGAGGAATGAACCAGTGGAATCATATTTGGAGCTTAAAAAAAAGTATATGTGGAAATGCAAAATCTGGATTTTTTTAGAGCGATATTATATGAACAACATGTACTATATATGATTCAGTAATACAATACTATTCGTCTACTATAATTATATGGTAAAAATAAATAGAATTTTACGATTCGTCAAAATTTGGATTTTTCGACAAAGAAAAATAAATATAAAAAAAATGGAGAAAAAAAAGAAAGAAACACCATGTGATTGACTAGATCGCACGCTATAAAAATTCTCGTGAAACAAAAAAGATGTGAAATAATAATATATGTACAAAAAAACATAACATTTACTTAGGAACAAGACCACGAGTTTTAGGATATACCGGAATTGGAATTTGCATTTGTGGAATTTTTCCCACACTTCTAGGCCGTACTTTAGCAGAAGGAACTCGAGATTTTGGTGTTCTCAGCCTAGCAGCATCAACATCAATGTCCCCCTCGTCTCGCAGAGCTTCCTCAAGGACTGCCTGAATCGTCGGGGCAATCGCCGGGCCCTGATAGTCAAGTGTAGTTCGTGCCGGCATATCCAGCTCCAAGTTTAAAATATTTTCTCCAGCGTAGCGATAGCCTCGGCCCATGGCAAGAGCAATTTTTGCATACTCTGCAACTGGTCTGCGAGCACCTGGCACCGATGTTGGTCGCTTGATCAAGTCCACACTCGCCGGACTGGGGTCTTTTATGGTCCAAGTGTCCTCGTCCTCATCGAAGCGCACTCGAGACAAGATTTTCTGCTTCTCCTCGACGGGAATAAAATTGTCGATTATCAAATATTTGAGCTTGAGCTCTTTCATCAAGTCGTGCTGCGTCTCCTCGAGCTCACGTCGGTCGCGATTGTACTCGCCGTTGATGTCCTCCAGCTCTTGTTTTAACGCCTGCAACTTGGCAAAGCATTTGCGCAACTTTTTCGACTTGACTTCCACCTCTTGTGCCAGAGTTGTGTAGGTTTCCCGCACACCCAGCATTGTCGATTCCTCATTTTCCAGCTTCTGCTGCATCTCCACTTCTCTTTTTTTACGCTCAGCAATCTCTGTCGCGCGCTGCTCGAGCGCGCGCTGCTGCTCGTTTGTGTGATCAACAATATTTTTGCCTCCACAAAGCATTTTACTCTCTAGCTCCTTGATCCGCGTGACTAGATTCTCGGTTTCCTGCTTTTCCGCCTTCAGCTGCTCCATGATAAGCTTTTTATCGGCCTCAGAAATGCGGTTGTCCTCGCGGCTGTCCTCAGCCTCGGATTCCGTCTCGTCATCGTCCTTCTTCCGGCGCGGACGCTTCTTTTTCACGACTCCGGAACCCTTCAGCGCCAGTTTCTCCTTCAGTCGAGTTATCTCTTCCTGGTATTGACGCAATAGAGCGTCCTTGGGGTCTTCATTGATGCGCGGCTTGTTCTTGATATTTTTCGCGCGATTCGCGTAGCGAAGTGTCGTCAGTGTCTCGTCGTAGTTGTACGAGGCCGGTCCGATGTTTGCCACCATTATTGTTTTCGAGTTGCCGCCCAACGAGTCCTGCAGCAGTCGCGTTAATTTAGAATCTCGGTAAGGCACGTGAGACGTCTTGCCATCGACGAGCGCAGAGATCACGTTGCCCAGAGCCGACAGACTCAGATTAATCTTGCTGGCTTCCTTCAAGCGTTCGCCACACGAGCCCGTTTTACTCTGCCTTTCACTGCCCGCCAAGTCCACGAGATTCAGTCGTCCCACGCGAATTCCTCCGCTCTCGCTGCCCATCTCAATCGTTATCAGAAATATCGCATGAGATCTCGAGCTGTGCTCATTCATATTTGTTGCGCCAATAGTTCGATTCAAATTGCCCTTGTTCATGAGCTGTTGAATCTCTTGGGCACTCTTGCAAATCACTGTCGACAAATCCTTAACAAATACCCCACTGTCTGGCTTCTCTTTGAGCTCAAAACGCAGGTTTTGATCGTGGTGAAGTAAATCTCGAATCTCCTCTTGATAAATCTCGAGATAGCTGGCGCGTACGAGGTACTGCATGTTCTCGGAGCGCCCGATGTGGTTGAAAATGTGCTCGAACGAACGTGGAATGATCCCCCGACGTTCTGGAGCACCTTTGGAGCCTTCCATCGTGTAGGTCTTGCCTGTGCCAGTCTGTCCGTAGGCAAAAATTGTGCCGTTAAAGCCGTCCAGCACTGACGATACCAGTGGCCGAACTGTCTCCTCGTAAATGTCCTGCTGGCTCGAGTGCCAGTCGTACACGGCGTCGAATGTGAAGGTTTTCGTGTTGTCACGCGATGGATCATCACGTGGACTCCGGATCTCCACGACTCCACGTGCGGGAATCACCTCTACAACGCGAGAATAATTTCGGGAACTTTCCCGATCATCCATTGGACGACATCGCACGACAACCTGCACACATTGTGTACCATAGTCCGATGTGATCATGGATTTTGCACTTTTTCGCTTAGACATTTTTGATTGACTGTCCTTCTCCATGATTTTTGAGAATTCTCCGTAATTTTCCTGCAATTAAGGTGAATTTCAGTCGATTTTATTCGGTCATAGACGAGATTCATTGTGGATTTTTGTTCGAATTTAAAGGGATGTCGAAAATCTTGAGGGTTAAGTGAGCACTTACCTTGGGCTAGTCTGTTGCCAGTGATTTTTACGGATGTGTTAGTCCTGCAGATGCTTTACGAGACTCAAAAAACTGGAGAATGTCTTGTGACATTGCTTGTGGAATGTTTCTCAATTGCTGGAAGTTATTGATCCATTGTTTGAGTCCATATCAACCGTCTTTTGCCCTCGCTCGTTGCCATCGAGGTGTTTCCCAGACACTGCGCCACAACCCCTTCTTACTAAAACACCCCTCCGCCGTTTTATTTTATTGATTAAAGGGCTTTTATTGTACATTCATTGACAACTAGGTGATTCAGTATGCGCACAGTCTGATGGGCGTTGTAAATTTTCGAGTGAAACCCGCGGATTTTGACATTTTTTTACGTGGATTTCTATCGAGCGAATAACCGGAATAACACTCACGTATGCCGCCGTATGCGGGGCAACTTTGGACTATTTTCAACCCCACTCTAAATTCAATTGATTGCCATAAAGTGTGAGTCAACATGGAACTGTCGTGCAGAACACTGCCTTATCGCCTTAGTAGCAAACGGTGTTTCTGTATTTTTTTTATGTTTTATCATCATAGTGGTAATTATGTGTGGTAAGATGAATGTTTTCAAAAATTCTGAGTGCTCTTGATTTTTTGTTGAAGTCAAATATTGAAATATGATATTGCTGCAGGTGGTTTTTTTTTTATGGTTAGGTGACGTATCCCGAATTTTTTTGTTATCAGCCGAGCTGTCTCTTAATTCAACGAGTGTGTGTGTGCAATGTGCATGTGTGCAAGTCACTTCTGCTTAAAGAGAGAATATTCGATCGTAAATTCGAGTTAATTAATCTTAAATACATGGTATAATCGAAGGGGAAATCTTCCGAGTTATTTTGTGAACGAATTTTCCATAAATTTGTAAGTCAATTTTCCAACCTACTGAAACTTTATCCCAACAATCGTTGACTCCAATAATTTTTTATGCATGTTTCATAACAGAAAATCAATAAAACCTCTAAAATTTGTTACTTTCATAGTCTATATATGATACCAACGTGGCAAAAAGTTTGCTTAATCATCTCGATCCACTGTCCAAATGGATTTTAGATCGTTTTTTAAGTCTAAAAGACACTGAACGCAAATTTACTTGTTTTAGGCACAATGAGGCTATGGTTGGTCGTTCTACACATACTCCTTGTCGGCACAAACTTCTGGGTGACGGCTCACTTTCACGATGAAATCCTCGAGGACAATGAGTTTGCCGAGTTTGAGGATTTTGAAGATGAGAAGCCAAAGAACGAGGCAGTGGAGCCGCAGCAGCAATTTAAAGAGGATGAAATGGAGCAGGACTTTGAAGACGAGGATATTCTAGTCGAAGATGACGTAGACACTGAGTTTGACGAGGAGGAATTCGAGGGCTTGGACAGCAACAGTCGAAACTCGGGGGGCAAGTCGGACGAGCCCTCGACGCTCACAATAACCAAAGTTCCGCTGCCATTGCGCGCTCAATGGGACAGTTTTTACCTGGAGATTCTCATGGTAGCTGGCCTGCTCGTCTACTTTGTCAACTACATTACTGGCAGCTCAAAGAACTGTCGCATCGCCAAATCCTGGCTCTCCGATCACCGACAACTGCTCCATGACAACTTTTCACTCGTCGGTGACACGGGAAAATCCGCGGACGAGATTGTGGAGAGCGGATTGGTGAAGGAAAGCGAGTGTCAGTACAGTGTTTACTGCTCTGGTCGTGTTGGATGCGACTCTATGCTCGTAGACCTGAAGTTAATCAAGAGGCAGGACCTCGTGGCAGTGCTCGCGCAGCTTGTGAGGCCACAGAACGATCAGGCACACCTGCGGATTGAAATGTCCAAGGATGAGAGTGATAATTTTGTCTTGGCTGTTGCCACGAAGCGCACGGCCATGCACTTTGTGCGTGACATTGCTGATATTGCGACCTACTGTCCGGAGAAGAGACCTGGCGATAAATTTGGCCTTCCACCCGGATTTTTCGTCATGTCAGAGATCGCTGAAGCCGCTACGTCCATCCTCGACACGCGGGTTTTGCAGGCGTTTAATAAATACGCGCAATTTATCGACTACATCCACATCAGCGATCAGTACAGCGGCCCAAAACAGCAGGAGTAATTATAATTTATTGATTTAGTTGGATTTATCCAAGATTTTGGGCATTTATTACGTTTTTTTTTACAGAGATTCCGGGCTGCTCACGATGCCAGAGGTGAAGAGGGTTCTGTTGCTCGGTTTTAACATCAGTATTAAAGGCAAAATAACAAATGCCGAGTGCTCGGAGAAGATGCGATCGCTTTTACAGCTGGCTTTTTACCTTCTCGACAAACTGCGACGCTATAAAATGTCAAAAGAGGTATGCGGATTAGTATAAACGGTATTTTGGGGAGTTTATAAGTTTATCTTTGTGCTGCAGGGCAAGAGCAAAGCTGATAAGAACCGATTAAGAGTGGAGGAAGCGTTTTTAAAGACTACACACGCGGCCAGAGCAGAAGCGGCTGCTGCTAAGCGCGAGGAAAAACGGCGCGCTGAGAAGGAGCGGATCCTTCAGGAAGAAGATCCGGATAAACAGAGAAAGTGGGAGGAAAAGGAGCAGAAGCGATTGGCGAAGAAACGGGCGCCAAGAATGAAACAATTGAAGGTTAAAGCATTGTGATTTTTCTTTTTATTTCACAATTTTTTCTTTCGGTTGTTGTAAATACAATGATACGTATCTGCCAAATTTCACAGAGATTTAGGACTGATTACGCGACGCATTGTTCGTTCCTTCATTTATCATTGAATTAGGAAGGTAAATTGTATTTACAATGCATATACGATTTTTTTTCATTCAATTACGTACAGAGGCCAATTGTATTTATTGATAACAATAAGTCTCTAGTCTGTTTTTTGTCTTCTCTACTCGCAATATTAAAATATGATGAATTCAATGAAGGTTCAAGTACTTTCACATTATTAAAGTTTTAAATATGTGATTTATTGTACATAATAAATGTTTTACTAACTTGATTAACTTGGGTTTCTTCGGGTTTTATAAGTGAGTTTGATTTAATAATTTTTTAATTGATTATTGACATGATTTTTTAGTATTTGAAATTTTTCATATTATTTATTCTGGATTGATTAAAACAATATGTGGATTTTAAATTGGGTTCATTGTTATTAATAAACGAGATGTTTTTTTAATGAATGAAAAAAAATCTCAATCCGAAAAATTATTGTTAACATATCGCGTTATCAATGCCAAATGAACTTTTAAGTATTTTTTTCAATTAGTGAAATTTACTGAAAAATGTTTAAACAATGAGTTTTTACCTGTCTAGAGAAAAAAAAAATTTTTTTTTGTCAAATTTTTAAAGAGGTAATCAAGACAAATTCGCGATTTTTTTAGTTTTTTGGTGATAACTCGCTAACTATGCAAGATAACGAAAAATTTCATTCTACTCAAATAATAGGGCTTTCAATTCTCTATGAAAAATATAGAATACATTTTTTTGAATTTCCGGTTTTTTTGAAAGATATTTTAAAAAGTAAAAATTTTACAAAACCCGTGATATTTCGAAAACTAACAGAGATACAAAAAAAGTTTATGGAACTTTTTTTGTCGGGAATGTAATCCTCAACAAGTTAACTTCAACAAAATTTTTCTTTATTTCCCGTATTTACAGAGTTATCGATGAAAAACCAAAAAAATTTCCAAAATTTCCATAATTCTAAGGTGTATATTCATCTTTCAAAATTTTACAAAATGAAAAATTTTTTCATCTGTACTAAACGTCTCAATACTCCTAATCCTAAAAATATATTACATATTTGATAAAAAATTATACGCCTTTTGGCATTAGTTACGCAAGAAATTTTTAATATTTACAATGGAAACAATTTTTCCCAGAATTTCATGTTAACTTCATTTAATCTGGCTTTCATAACTAACTCATTACCAATATCTAGGTACGCTTGATTATCCTTTGTAAAAGGAATCCACGTAACATTCAAAAACTCATCATCATCACCTGGAATAGGATCTCCCGTCTTGGTAAAAGTTGTCCACATGGCTGTCAGGCGTTTCGACACAGCATATTCAGGGTAAGTATCATTGAAAAAAGGAAAACGCTCCATATGGAAAAGATACATCTGGTCATCCGCATGGCAGACGCCTGTAAAAATCATCCATTTTCACTCATTTTACATGTAAAAACTTTTTTCAGCAAGTATCAAAATTATAAAAACCGTAGGGTTCTCCATTCGACCATCGGAAGTTGCCGTAGCGTCCTTGATACGAAAACTGCGAGTAGTAAACCGGCTGGCGGGAGTTCTCAGCCACCAAGTTGACTAAGCGATGCATCGGGAATCGCACAATAGCGTCACCATACAGCTAGGACAAATAAAACAGTCGGTAAAGGTAATATAGTATAAAACAATAATTATAACAAACTTCGGCATTTCCACGGTAATTATCCAGCCCAACCGGCTTGCCATGGAGATAATGCTTCCTCAACTGTTCGCTGATAGTTGCTGACCGCTTTGTTCCTCGTTCATACTCGAAATTCACAGGCGCAAGTTGCGTCCAATTGGCGTTTTCATCGTCAAACATTGAAGTGTCACCTTTCTGAGCTTGTTCCACGCGTTCTACATAATATCAGAGGTAGTTTAATGGTCGTTTTTGATGGTTTTCTCTATATTTACATACCCACAATTACTCCAGCGTACTCTTCCTGGGTAATCGCAATGATTACAGGCACCTGGTAAAGTTCCCCTTTGCGAATTAAATCCACCGGCTGAGCCGAAAGAAATCTTTCGACTCCAGGGATGGCAGGCTCTACAACTGGCGACAAAGTGTGATATGGTTCCTTGTGCCACTCCTGAAAAAATTAAAAAATTCAATCAATGTGAAAAATCACCGACTCCGCGGGCCTACCAAAAATGGCTCGATAGATCCAGTGAGTTGCTCGGGTGTTTTCGTCGCTAAACACCCGAATAATTCTTCGGAAGTGTGAGTAGAACAGTTGACAGTTTCAGCAAGCTTCTCGGCATATTGTTTCTGATGGGGTGGAAGTGGTTTGTGGGAGATGTCCGAGCCTCCCATGATGATTGCACGGTGGAAGAGACCTCGAGACATGGGTGAGACCAGGTGAAGACTGATACTGCGGCCTCCAGCGCTCAAGCCCATTAAAGTTACTGCTTCTGGGTCGCCCCCGAAGCTTGCGATGTTGTCTCGAACCCATCGCAGCGCCTGTACTTGGTCTTTTAAGCCTAAATTTCCGGGAAAAACGGAATCCCCGGTACTGAGGAAGCCCAGAGAGCCTAGTCGGTAGTTTATCGTTACTAGGACGATATCGTGATCGAGGATGTACTCCGGGCCAGCGGTATATGTCTGTCCAGATCGCTTGTAGTAGGCTCCTTCGTGGATGTAGACGATCACGGGTTTTGGAGTCGAGATGTTGCCTGGTAGCTGAAGATAATGGTCGGATTTAAATTGAAATAGGGGTGTGAAGAGTTGATATATGTACCTCAGTTATGTAGATGTTTAAGCGAAGACAATCCTCAGACTGTAGTTTTCCATCTGATGATGGTTGAGGGCACGCCGGACCTTCCTGGCTGGCGTCGAACGTATTATCCCACAGTTTGACCGACTCTGGAGGCTAAAATGTTGGTGAAAAATAGAAATTCTCAGTAAAATTACTAAATTAGTTATATTTTTGAATGAGATATTTTTCTATCGCATTTGACATTGTTTAAAAGCATTAATTAATTAATTTTATTCCTAAAAAAAATTTAGAATTGGAGATAAAATAGGTATTAACGATTGATGAGAATACTCACTTTGAATCGGAGAGGTCCAACAGGTGGTTCAGCATATCTCACACCTCGAAATGCGAAAAAATTTCTTCCTCCTCGGGAGGTCATCGAGGATCCGCGAATTTTACCGAGTAACGATGTAATTTCAATACCCTGATTCTCCTGCCCTTCAATGCACGCGATCAGAAAAAAAATCAGGAAACTAATTTTTCTCATTGTTTAATAAACACGTTGAAAGAGTGGAAAATTATTCACTTATTCGATTGAAAAATGGATGGTGGAATTGAAAAGCGAGAGTGTTTTCGGATCGTTTAACAATCTGAGGTTAATTACCGCGTGTCGGAAACAACTAAATTATTCATGATAGTATGGTGTGGAGCAAAGTATGTGTTTATACAAATGCCGTGAAAAACACAGCCACGTTGACGTTAAATTCACGCTTTTAAGCTATTGAACTGTCTTATCGCGACGAATTATACCTTATCGCGATGTTTATAATATTTAAAAAAGTTAAAAAATACTTTTTCCTTATTGTGAAGAAACGAAGTGGCTTTTTATACTTTTTTCTTCTATATAAATCGTATTTTCTTAACGTAAAAAGTCGGTTGTCACGTAAGTTGACGTCACTAGTGAAGGGCGCTCCTGCGCGTCCAGAGCGCCCTATTAGAGGGTGCTCTCTGAAATACGAATTTCAAGAGAAAACTGTATTACCGACTGAATACAGCCCCCGAATAAAATGGCGACGAATATGACGTCAACTTCCGTGACAACCGACTTTTTACGATAGAATTATTGCGATGTTTATAACATTTAAAATAGTTCAAAACGACTTTTTCCTCATTGTGAAGAAACGGAGTGGATTTTTATACTTTTTTTCTTCCATATAAATCCTATTTATTACCTATCGTAAAAAGTCGGTTGTCACGGAAGTTGACGTAACTAGTAGTATAAAAACCGGTTAATCGAGGTAACTCATCTTGATTCAAATATATTCAATGATTTCAGAACATGTCCTTGCAGCTATGCCAATAGATATTCCGGGTTTTATGATGACAAAAACATTGTCTACTTCATATTGCACTAAAAAATTAATTTTTCAAGTGTATTTCGTTCGTTCAATGTGTTCATCATCTTTCTATTGTTTTATAGTCTTTTTTTGTTTGCTGTTTCGCTCGATTTTACAAGAAACGTCGTAACCTCTAACTATTTTTATTAATTGACTCTAAATTTCGTCATAATATCACAAATGGCTGATAAAATGTATTATTCAAGATTACCATCCAAAACACTATTACAAAAGTAAGAATGAACGCTTGAAATATTTTTTTAGAAAATTTTCAAATATTTCTTCATCTAGGTACAAGCTCCCTGTCTCAAATGACGACTTTATCCACTCGAAAATCTACAAAATAAATTCAGAAACCGATTTAAAAGGTTCTTTAGATACCTCTGCTGTTTCAACAACCATTAAAGTTGAAAAAACCCCAAAAACTCGGTCGTATCGTCGTACAGAATTGCTGGCACAGCCGAAAACTCGCAAAGAACCATCTCGTGAATTTTTTCGGAATTTTCAAAATGTCGTTGAAGGTGATAAAAATAATGAAATTCAAGTTTGCGATCCTCAAACTCGATTTCGCGAAGTCACACCACGTTTGTTGCGACTAGCAGAGCCAAAATGCCCCGTTCAATCGGGCCGTAATCGTCGAAATTTCTCGGAGAGTAGCTCGGGAGGGAATTTGACGTGTAAAGTATCTGAAAGAATAAATTTTCTCGCAGAACCAAAAAAATCATTGCACACAAATATAAAGGATCCTTTTAAAATCAGTCCAAACGCCCTGAAAGCCACGTGTTCATTCAGAACAGAAGAATTAGCACGTCCAAAAAAATTAATACCTTCTCTGCTGTATCGTCAACTTTTAAATAACTATCTAAATCGTGTTTACACCCCGAAAAAATAAGCAAAAAAACCCTCGAGATATTTGTTAAAAATTTATTGTAAAACAATATAAATGTTTATTCGTAAATACAGTACGTTTATATAAATTTTTAAAAATCTCTAAAACTACAAAAACTGGACGGATAATTGCATTTGATCATGAACACACTTTAAAATCTCGAAAAAAATCTAAATTAATTATATTTACATAATTAAAAAACACATTCGGACGGTTTTGATCGATAATTTAAAACGTGTATACATGAAATTCATGGATAAGTTATTCTAAAAAAAAAGTACGTTTATAAAAATTACTAAAAAACAATTACTTCAAATTTCTCCATTAATTTATCTAATAAAATATTTTGCCTGAAGGATAATTATCATAATTTAGCTGACAAAAAAATCTATCTACTAAGCATAAATGTAAAAAAAATAGTTACAAATGTAGCGAAAATAGAGTAGGCAATTCCCGCGGCACCGGCCGTACAATCAACGATTTTCCGTGCGCGCAAAAAATCTTCACCTAAATATCTTCCATATTCTCTCTCTTCTTGCGGGATAACCAACAACTGTTGAGTAGCATCTTGAAAAATAAGATCGCTGTAGGGTGGAAGGCTGTAAAACATGCTGAAACTAAATTGATCAGTTTGTTTCTGTCCATAAAACTGTTGTGCATAGATGAACAAATTAATATACGCATTAATCTGCGTTTCATTGCCAGGTCTAGTGACAATGGCATTGGCTTTAACCTTGCCCAAATTGCAATTTTCATAGTCCGTAGACTCTCGTCGCTTGCCATCGGGACACAGCAGTTGGTACTGATCGTCAAACTTTTCTCTGGCCCAAGTTTCGCGGCGCTTTCCATTGGTATTTTCACCCACAGTCGTGTGCTTAACAAAAGCGACATCGCCACCGCCCTCGACGAGACACCGGAAGGCGCCAGTGTGTCCGTAAAAGTCCTCCGACGCATCTCGGCGGCAGTAACTAAACGAAGTGCCGTGGCAGAGGCCACAGAGAGTGTCCGGAGGCACTCCGTCGTTGTACTCATTGCTCACAGCTCCGGGAACGCAAGATTTCGTGAAATACTCGGCAGCAGCGCGGATAGAATCGCATCCATAGCCGCGGATCCACTCGTTGGACAAGAGATACGCCATGGGATAGACCCAACCGGCCGCCGTGTTAATTCCCGAGTGGCAGGTGTACTTGTCCTTCAAGTACGTGATGTCTGTCGAGGGATCGGAGTCTTTGGCCACCGCCACGACGTAATACTCCGGCGTAGGAAGGTTGTACGTCTCGGACATGACGGGAACGAGGCCGAAGCGCTGGCCCGCTGTGTAAACGTCGCTCGCATCCAGCACTGTGACGTCCGCGAGGCCCTCGCGAATGGCCTGCATGCAGCGGATGTGACTGTAGCCCTTGTAGCAGACGAGCTCGGGCTTGAGAATTTGTGCGCGCAGGGCGGCTTTCATCTTCTTGCACTTTTCCATCTCTGGCTCGGACGTAACACACAGCTTCATTGTATCCACCGTGCACCTTCGAATGCCCATAATCGCCTCCATGGCCTCGCCCAGGTAGTGCGCATAGGTCTGCTGAGTCTCGGAGATCTTGACGAAATCTCTGGCAGCGTCGGAAAACAGGAGATTATGCATATGGCCGTACTTTGGCGCGGATTCGAAAAGATCAAACATCTCCAGGGGCTGAACACCCGGAATATTCGCGTCGTCATTGTAGCGCCGCGGATAATTGCTGTTGTCCGCGTTGTTTGGGCTCCAGTTGCTGTTGGGGTCGTTAAAACCATTGTTCTCTCCGTCGTTGTTGTTCTCGCCAGCATCGTAGGCCGGTCCGTGCAGGAAATTTGTCGTGTTTCGGGGCGAAGCTTTGCCAAAGACCTTCACGGCGCGCTCGAGGAAGAATTGGTATGCCTGACGAGTCGCGTGGTCCGTGGCTGATGAGACGACTATCCCTCGCGAGGGAACTTTGCCCCAGTTACACTGGCGGTACTCGTCCACGTTTTTCCGCGATCCGTCGCCGCACATCAGCTCGAATTTGTCCTTTGTGACGGAGTTTAACTGCCAGTCTGCTGTGGTTAGTTGTTGCACGACTGTGTGACTGAGAAAAGCGACTTCGCCGGCCTCTAGGAGACATCGGAAGGCACCCTCGTAGCCTGCGTACGGGTCGGAGTCTGTGCAGTACTGCCCGGGAGTTTTTCCACTGCAGAGCTGGCAGAGTTGGTCGGAATTGTCACCCAAAGGGTTGTAGAGGTCCACGAGCGAGTTGACCGCGCAGCTAGATCCGAAAAATTTGCTCGCGGACTTGACGTGATTGTTGCAGTCGATGATTTCCATGGCTTTGCTGCGCATCAGAGCGTAGAGGGGCGTTATCCAGCCGGATAGTGTGCCCACGCCGGCGAAGCAGGCTTTTTTGCCACGCAAATCCTCGATCCGAGTTATTTCTGACAGGGTTCCCCGTTTTATTAGGGCCACGGCGTACTGAAAGTTGGCGCCCGAGTCGTCGTAGATCTCTTGCATTATTGGCACAAGACTGTGGTACCTGCCGGCGACAAAAACCTCGCCCGGGTCCAGGGTTATCAGATCGGCTTTGCCAAAGTCCACCATCGTCATACATTCCTCTTTGTTGAAGGCGAGAGTGCAGTTTAATGATAGAAAATCACGACCAAACTGCGCCTTTTCGCGTTCAATTGCCTGCGCAAATATCTCGCATTTTGTCTGCTCCTCTTTAGATACTGTGCACCAGGTGGCTTTTCTGTGATGTCGCACCACCTCATCGATTACATCGTAATTGTTCTCGTTTGGCCATTGTCCTGGAAGTGTTGAATTTTTAGGTTATAAAAAGGCTTGGAAAAATCCTTTAGATTTCCGTGGCTTTTAGAATTTTATTTTAGTATATTGTTTCTAGTTTAAAAATTTCAGTTGTTTTATTTGGGTGATGCATGACGGTGAAATGTTGGTTGATGAGTAATGAACAAATTGAGTTGAGTGAATATTTTCGGGGTACTTACCGTGACAATATTGACAATAAGTGAATAACAAAGTTAGAAAAATTGTTAAGGCACTGTTTGTACGTAAGATTTGCATTTTTTTTATTTATAACGCGAGTACTCGCGGAGGTTAATCGTTTTTTAAGGTAATGACAACACTCATTAAGCTTGAGATCGCGTCAACGGGCGTCGGCCATCTAATAAATACATACGTGTATGACGCACACATATTTGATATTACAAATGATCAACAACACTGCTCTCTCTCTCTCTTCCATCGAGTAAGAAATTCCTTATTTCTACGGATGGTAGAAGCGGTTTTTCACGTATTATCATCGTTTACCCTCGGTAATGTCAATCGCGCTCGTGGCGTAGTTATCGGCTGGTCTTTGTGGAAAGAAATAGATCAAGATGGCGGGTTGTGTACCGAAGTAAACGCGTAATAAAAGGTCAATTTGTGGATTAAATTCTAAAATCATATCAATTAATGGTGTTTAATGTAAAAAAAAACGATAGAAGCTTTCACTGATGCAATTAACTTGTGAAAAAAATATATATACATTTAAAGATCGCACATTTGACCGATATAATGCGGTGAAAGTTGAAAGGCTACGCCGGGAGCAAAAAAAATTGGTGAAAAAGCGTCGAGGTATTTGTAACGAGCGCTTTTAATTCGATATTAATGACAGGCTTACGCTTCTTTAGTAGCAACAGCAGTTAATAATAATAACTTACGGTGCAATAAAACCAATAAATCATCAGCGAGAGTGCAGTCATTCCTCGTGAGCAGTGTGTAAACTTCTGGGCCCATAAGGTAAGAAATATTTTTGATCTGTCGATCTCTTAATTAACAGCTACTCGCTGTAATAACCTTGTCATTATCGTGCCTCGGTGCTTGTCAAAGAAGAAAAATATTGTTTTTTCCCAGATCGTGTACTCGCAATTGCGCAAAACCTCAAAATATGTTGCTAATCTGAAAGTTTTGTGATTGTATGTTGATTAGTTGGATAAAAGTTGGCCATTAAGTAATTAATTGTCGGCCTATCAATGGCATATCTCTATTGTTCACTCGATACTATTGTTGGAGTTTGTTTTGGTGTACTTTTCAGTGCGCTATCCTGCTCTACTCCGCATTTTATTGGACTCTTGGGAGATGTAACGACAGTCCCTTTTCACCAGAGCGATATCATGAATTAGTTATCATATGCTGTCAGATGATATTGTGTGGCGGTGATGATAGATAAACGACGAGAAAGTAAAAGGGCGCATGTAGACTAGATAAATGCGACAGGAAAAAAAAAACCTTTGCACGAATTATCTTTGCCAATTGAAAAATGCTTAAAATGATAAGAACGAGTGAGTATTATTAAAATTCTTATCATGCGGATCTAGAATGAGTTTAAGGATGTTTGGGTAGAGTATGAAAATATTTAGGATTTTTTTGACCAAAATTTATCAAACGTTAGTCGAAAAATCCTCTTATTTTCGTGATTTTTTTTAGTTTTCTGGCAATAACTCGATAAATTAGCGAAATACCATAAAATGTTATGAATGCTTAATGATTGGAAATTGAATTTCCTAGAAAAAACATTAAGTAAAATTTTTTGTATCTCCTGAAGTTTTTGGAAAATTTTCGGTTTTTTAGAATTCTAAATTATATTTTAAAAAATATCTTGTAAACAAGGTGTGCATTACATGACAATTTCAATTTCTTAGACTAATAGGACCGACATATTTAGACGTATTTTTTTACGCTGAATGCAAATAATCGAGCGGCTTAATCCGTCAACTAATTTTTCCCGTGGTGATATTTTAAAAAGTAAAAAATTTCAAAAAAATCGGCATTATTTTAAAATCGAAGTAAAATTCTTTTTTGTCGGAAATTATATGCCCAATCATTCAAATCATTTTCTTCTATCCCACTTATTCATATGTTATACTGAGCTATCGCTCAAAAAAATGTACAAAAAATCACGAAAATTGCAAGATTTTCTCAATTATTCCATCTCAAAATTTTGTTTCTATAAAGAAAAAAAATATTCCATTTGTTTTTTACCGCAAAAAAACACATATTGAGGTTATATCTGAAAGTTGTGTGTAATTACGTGAACTAATGATAAGTCTGATGGCGAAATTATATTGAAGTGTGCATCAAAGTCGAGAAATTTTGACTACAGAGTAAGGAAAGATCCGGTGTTTATAGCAAGATGGGTGGTAAGATTGTCGTTGTTGATATGCATCAATTACATATACTTTCTTCCAGGTCATCACATATATATATCGCGAATATCTGTCCATATGTATATATAATACCACCCCGGTAAAAATGATCTGGCGTGAGACACGTGCGTGGCAACTGGTGCATTGACAAGACATTATTCCCATAATTGGGCGAAAGTGTAATCGATAGTTAGTTGATGCACTCAATTTGCGCGGCAGAAGGCGCGGAAAAATGCCGCTGCAAGCACATTCGCGCGACAGGTGACGATGCAATCCGTATTTTCGCGACACATTTGACCGACATGAGTAGCAATTAATCATGATTACCCCTCGATCTTTCATGACTTTAATTACCCAACATTAATAAGAGTCCATGCACACTTTTCGCGATTGCAACTTAAATTGCCATTGACGACGATATCGAACGTTATTTCTCATGAATTATTGATATTCAATATGCCTTTTATTCCCTCTTTATATTATAATATTAAAGAAAGAAAAAAAAAAACAGAAAAAAAACGTAATTGACAGGACACGCAAGTGAAGCGGGTTGACTCGATATATTCCACACAGTCTCCCTCACAAAGTGTAAACATCCCCACACGATGGATATTATATCGAATATGGCGATCTCCAGTCGTGCATCGTCCGAAAGTAAACAAAACGTCGTTTCAAAGCCGCTGATTCGTAATCAAGTAGGCATCGCTTAGAGCCATATAACTCTTGCGTCGCTTTTTTTTTCTTCTTTTTTAGTATGTTGGACACTTTTTATATTCTTTGGCTAATATACAAGGGTATATCTAGCCTGCCAACGCGCGTTTATTTGTCATTCTTTAGACTCGCCATGTTGATCAAACATACCGAGGGCTGTATTTCATGCCAGAGTGTATGTACGAAGTGATTCCTATCGTGAGGCAAAGCTTTCATTCCTTCATTTTACCCAGATCCATGATCCTTATTCGTGTAGATAATAGACTATTTGACTATATACTAATAATATTATATATACATGTGGACGTATTTGTTGAAATTAATTATATATAAGTACTATAGATGGAAAAACCATGCTCCACATGGTTTTAAAATACGAAGAAATGCTAAGTTTTTTGCTCCCTTTTGGTTTACAAAAAAAAAAAATGTTATTTTTGAAAGCAATGTTTATAATTATGTGTGATAATTGAATTTCGCCTAAAAGTTATTCAGCCTTAAAAAAAAAACCATAAAAATCGGAACTACTCTGCAGGCTTAATTTAAAATCTAAATATCAAAAGTTTTTTCCATAAAATTTTTTGTTTAAAAAAATTTTATTAGCTCCAGAAAAAGTCCTTAATAAAGTTTATTATTTATTTTTTTATTAATTATTTAACTTATTTAAACACCAAAAATTTTTTCCACGCGTTGAAAAGACGTGGAACACCCCCATCAGGAGTCTGGGAAATAATTTAAATCACTATATCATATTTTCTGCCTCTTGCTTATTTATTGAGTTATTACCAAAAAACAAAAAAAGAATTACAAAAATACCGAAATGTCTCAAAATTTCTAAGGGCTTTAATATATATCTTTTTGAAAATCCGATTAATTCAATTGAAATCTCTATTAAAGTTTTTAAAACGTTCCCAAAACCACGTTTTACCCTTCTCATTGCCGCCCCTTGCTCCCCAAAAAATATTTTTTTTTTTGTCAACTTGTTATTTCGAAATGTGTAATTATACCAAATAGCTAATCAGTTGATTAATCGTTGACTTGCAATTTAATTATTTTCTTTAATTCCAGAGTTTGGCGACAGACACCCGATACATACATATAGTTTATAGCTTCATCAATCGTTATCTGAAGCGGGAATTTTCATCGAATGATGATGATGATGGTATGGTGATGGGGACTCTCTGAAAATTACGCAATGACGGATGATGGGGTCTGAGCGGCCTTTGCACAATAAATCCAGGCGTGCATTTTGGCGTCTAGACGACGCGAGAAGCAGAGAGAGAGGAGGATGATGTAATTAAGTTGTCGATGGCATTGATGCCCTTTAGCTCATCCTCGCTTTAATTGCCTGGCTCGATTAATGGGTCGAAACAAGCTGTAATTTGTTGCGGGCAGAGCACGGAAGTGCCCGAGCAATTGCCATCGAATAAAAAGGTATATATATGTATCAGAGTATTCTATTCGAGAATAAAGTTTATATGTACGAATTTTTTTAGCTGGATATTGAGGAGCAGAGGCAAGTTGCTTGATCATGCAGAAGGAAGCTGTACAGTGCTTGTGCCTGTGGGTATTAATTATCCTGAGGCCTCTTCATGGCGCGTGGCATACGTCAGGATGCAGCAAGATTGGGATGGATGGGCCTGAACAGCAGTTGGCGCTCGTGGCATACGATCTAGCGGTTTAATCGATTATCTGACCGTGTAGTCGGGCTTTTATTCAAGCCCCAAACTGCAAAAGTACCTGCGAATATGCCCGGATAATTGGCAGAGTCAATAGAAGGTTGGTGGTAACGCGTAATTGAGATTTTATTGATTGTGTGAAGTCTGTGCAAACTTATTGCCTTTTCATTTTTGCTGCGAGTGTAATCAATTAGGCCATCGCTGTGTGTGAATGCTCTGATCGGTTTGGTTTGGAAACTGATAGCATCACGCTTGCCGCGCGGACAATATGCGCATCTATCAGCATTGCCGACCTCGTGTTACAACCCTCCGCGTACTATAAACCCGCAAAGATAAAACTCAACTCGTGAAAATATACACAGTCTGTACGGGCTCGTAACACGACACTCAGGGTAAACAACGAGCTGATAATATTGCTTCTACCACCGTGGCAAAGGTGCCCCAGACGCCAGGGGCAGGTTATTCAATATTTCAGGGGTTGTAAAAAATTTTTTCTATCCGGTTTTGTAGATTTTTTGTTGTGTTTGATTTCAATTGTCGCGGATTTTGTTAATTATAATATTTTAAAAAAATTATGTTAATAGTTTTTTAGTGGATTTTTTTTTTTTTCGTTTTCGAGAATATTTGAAAAATGCCGGGAATTTTTTGAGGGGTTATTTTTTAAAAATCCTCAACAAACCACAAGAATACGTTAAAAATCGAAAAAAAAAAAAAAAAAATTCTATTAATATTTTCTGGCAATAACTTGAAAAATATGAGATTTAGAGGATTTTTGAATAGGACATTTTTTGTAGCTTATAAGATACTGAAGAAAAAGTGTTTACAGAAAAATTTCGTAGCTATCAGAGTTTTCGAGATATTTTTGAAACACGCGGTTTCATACATAAGATATCCGATTTCGCTTGAGGGTTTGTCAATTGTATTTAAACGATCGTTGCATTGATTTAAACCAATTTCTCTTATTAAGATTTAAATCTAGGGGTTAGACAGTAAGATTATCTGATAATAAGAAGGGAGGTTTGAACTGCTATAATAGGGAAATAACTAAATGAAATTGTTATTGTATTTTTTTTGTTGTGTTTGACTCGTGGAAAAGAATAATGGACGTAGTGTTATATATTTTTCGGAGGGACTGGATTCTTTTTTTGGACATAGTGGCATCGAACTCTCTGGGGCAGCTGATGCCAACACGAGAGAGCAGACTTGCGTGTCCTCAAGCACTCACGAATCCCCGTTAGCTTGGCATTAAACTCTCGCGCGTCTGGTGATCGCAATTTTTTTCTTCTGCACTTGCTCATCCTCACTGTGCTCTCTTCCGCTTTGCTTTTTCGTGGCCCCTAACACACACACATACATACAAAATCACAATTTTACTGATCAAAAAAATTAAATCATCACAAAAATTTTTATACATCAAAATATACTCGCTTATACGTATCATTAACAGCAATCAAAAATGTTCACGCCTATTTTAGTGTTTGAAATTGTAAAAAAACGCACCCCTAGGCCACTTGACATGTCGGCTGATGCTCGTATGTAGATATTTACTTGCTCCAAAGCCAATATTATGAGGGTTGATGTGTCGTGATCGTATAAAATCCTTTGTAATTCATTGAATAGCTGTGTATGAGTGAAAGCCTTTTCAAACTATTGTGTAGCTTGGAATTTTTTAACAAAAGGTGAGAACCTGTCATATCGATTATTCTTGACTTGATGTGACTATTGAAGATTAAAATAATCTTTTTTAGGATCTTCTTGGGGTCCAAGGAATTTTTTTTCTCGAGAAGTTGCTTCACGCTTTTTTCGTCTGAATATATTATTAGGCTTTAGGGAAAATTAAGAAAAAAATTTTGATTTATTACGTTTAAGGGGTGGAATCTTTTTTTTCAGAGCGGATTTTCCGATACCGATTATATTGAGAAAATTGTGTATGAGAGTAATCAACAGTGCACATGGTTTTAAATCGTCGTTTCGAGTTTATTACCCGTTCACCTCTCTACTCAACTCGGGTTTTTCGTTCAACGATGAGGCTTATCACGGCACGCGCGTGCCTCCACCTGTCCCATCCCCTCGGCCTACCTCAGCCTTCATTTATTACCTTCATTACTGGCGCTGCCTGCCATTCTTCTTCCTTGCGAACGAGCTTCCTTGTGGAGCTGTGTGTGTGATCCGCGCGCTCCTTTTACAATTCTACTATTTTTCACCGCTCTCTCGGTGTGTTTTAAATACTTGGTTAATTTCAAACATATTTTAATGACTTTCTAACATCTAATAGGTTTGGTTAATTTTATAAAACCGTTTTGTTTTTTTTTTTTTCGTTATTTTGTTGAAAAATTTTTTTTTAAGCATAATTTTTTTTATATTGAAAAAATGGATTGAAAATCGGAATTTTGGTGGGATTAGTTGTAAAGTATGCTTTAACAACAATTTTTAGAATGTTTGATCAGATAAAAAAAAATTTTTTTTTCGTGAGATTTTTTTTTGACGGGGGATCCCCTTTGAAATTTGAAAATTTTCGGTTTTTTGCTGTTAACTCAGTAACTATTTGAGATAATGAAAAATGTTATAGGACTAAAAAGATAGAAATTTTAATTTCCTATAAAAAATTTAGAATACACTTTTGTCATATTTTGATTTGTTTTCGAGATATTTTGAAAAATCAAAATTTTTTAAAAATCATAGTATCCCAAAAACTAAGTGAGTGACAGAAAATTTTGTGGAACATCTTTTGTAGAAAATTTAACTCCCGATCATTTAACTTAAATGATATTTTTCGTTATTTTGCTTAGTTACAGAGTTATCATCAAAAAACTAGAAAAAAATCACAAAAATCTCTAGATTCTCAATGGGGATCATATATTCCTTTTCAAAATTTCGCAAAAAAAATTTTTTTTTTATCTTGACTAAATATTGAAAATAAATATTGTTCAAACATTTTTTATCAATTTTTTCATCAAGTTTCATTTAATATAAATTTTTCAGTTATAAAAAAAAAATATTTTTCGGATTTGTGTATAACCCCACGAATTTAATACTTTTTGTAGAATTATATTGCTGGAATGTTTATGGATTATATTTCACAGTTCACAGAAAAGAATATTTCCTTTTACAGAGAGGATAAGAAGCAATTGTAGCAGCCACCCAGCAGAAATATAATTTTTCTCATCTTCATTCTCATCTCATTGCAAGCATAAAACTTCTGAGCTACTGGCATAAGATGGAAAATCGTTTGAGAATTATATGAGTAGGAAGAAGAAGGGCCTTCACAAATTTCTCGCGAAAAGCGATCGATTATCATTAAAGATTACAGAGGATATACTCTACTGCAACAAGGAAGAAAGCCAAGTTCAGACGCGCACAATTGCGTTCGCGTTATTAACACAAAAAAAAATAATACCGACCTTTTGATTTCAATCGCTCTTACCGCAAATGTTTAAGCCACACTTGCCCGACAATTTGCCGCAATTACGTATTACGACGTCCATCCACAAGAGGAAGAAAACGCGCGTGACTATGATCTGCACCTGGAAATCCAGTTAAAATAAGTAATAAATCAATTCACGCGCTGGAATTCACCATCATTGCCTATTAAAACCTGTCGTTCTAGGCAAAGGGTCGTTTAGATGGCGCAAAAAAAAATTTATCCAAATGTGTATTATGATGACAGAGAGGGCTACAGGGTCCAAAAACTGGCGGTATGCTTACAGGTGCTCGGTTATCTATCCAAATCGGCCTTATACATATTTATAAATGCGGGGTGGGATTTTTGCATGGCATCGGCCTCCGGATTGGAGCAAATAATTTATTCTCACTCGTCTTGGCCCACGAGTTCTTCCTTTGCGCGCGCGTTTAGAAAAGGTCCTTGCCCTCTCGTAAATTGTTCGCCATATGTCCGAGTTGTGTACAGATGCGTCGATAAATACAACCTCTTCATCCAACACTGCCTAAAACACTATAGAATATCACTTTACAAACCCTCCTAAATAATTACCACGCTATAGTTTAAATTAAAAATACATTTTTTTTGCATCAAAAACGCCCATCATAATATTTACTCATAGATTTTTGTAAATATCTTCTTAACTGCTTGAAATAGAACAATTTTATTCATTATCTTTTTTGTAGCTCTTGAAATTCTCTATGAAAAAGGTCTCTTCAAAAATTTTGTCAAATGTATAGAGCAATGACTAAATAATAGTTAAGTTGAATAAACTTTTTGTGTAATTAAAAACTTCAATTACAAATCAATGCATATGTTTTTTGTAAATATCTTCGTAACCACTTGAGATGGGAAATTTTTGTATATTACCTTTTTTGTAGCTCTTGAAATTCCCTACAAAAAAGGTTTGTGTAAAAATTTTATCAGTTCAGTAGTTTCGGAGATATTTTTAAAATACTTACTAGGAATACAGTTTACAATGTGGATTTTAAGAATTAGATGATTGTAAAATTAGTAAATGGTTGTGTTATAATTTTTGGTGTTTATATAGATGGTTTTGGAGGTGTTTGGTTGGGTTGTCAATGCTTCTTGGTTGCACTCGTGTCATTTCTCTTCCTGTCTCGTGCTACCGTTCCCCCACACCTGCCGTTGGCAACGAGTTACGCGTATAGAACACCTCAAGGGACGAATTCTCATCGCAGATGCAGGTTAATGCCTTCAAAATACTCTGTTTGCTTGATGCTTCCAAAGGGTAGGTTAGGGTTTTTCTATATCCAATAGCTAAGTATCTTAATAGTAAAAATTTTAACTGTTTGTACGATGTAAGAAAAAAAAAAAGAATTTCTAGCCTGGTATTTCGTTGGTTAATTGGTACCGTTGGGGAAACTAGAGGAGATAAATTTCTTACCAGAGATATTGGTTGGATAATTAGGGGCTGTAAAGCCATGCGAGTGGAAACCGGAAGGTGATTCGGTCATTGGTTTCTCCTGATGGCGTTTTATGAAAATCTTTTACCTCCGAGAATGTGTTCGCTTGACTGCCAGTGTGTGTGCTCTTCCGAATTATCTTTCCAATTACCACATTGCGCCCTAGATAGTAATTGTTCGGGCTGCCGACCGGGCAATTACCAGTCGTGGGTTTGATTTACGCGCTCATAAAAAGCTCCTGATGCCACTTTTGCGCTCGTCAGTCGCTCTCAAAGACGTGCAACGTTCAAAATCTCAATTGTTGCATATTTAGCAATGTCATTAAATATTCCGACGTCTTAATAAAAAAAAAGGTTTTTTTTTTTTCCCCACGGCATTTGATTAATTCTTGAAAAAGTTGTGCTGTTTGTAGGTTTACAAAAAATTTATTTTCGAATGTGGAGTGATTAATTGAAAAATTGTTTTTCAGCGTGATCGTCATGATCCAGGATGAAGCAGTTCAATTAAATAGTTTAATTGAACATTTTGGTGCAAGCTGAACATTAGCAAGGATCAAGGAACAAAGATATATGCATTTCGTGTAAGTTTCAAGGACTTTTAGGTATTAGAAAATGATAAATAAATGTTTATGATGAATGAATGATAAATAAATGTTTAATAATGAATAAATGTTAATGATAAATAAATTAAATAGTTTTAAAGGTTATTTTTTTATGATATTTAATTAAATTTTCTATAGGACCAAGGATAATGTTGCAAGGACAACGAATATTGTTAAAAAGCTTTATTTAGAACCGAATTACCGGGGAACAAGTGATAAACAATTATAAATCGTTTTTTTATTATAGTTATTAAGATTATTTTTTTGCCTGAGTTTGCTGAAAAATTGTAAGGATCAAGAGCAAGGATAGCAGACATCCTGAGCTTCAATGACCTCCAACGACTTTTAAGAAAAAAGTTATAAACAGTGGCGAGTTTATTTATTAATAAATTTTTATTGTTACAAGCTGTGTGTTCGCCTGCTTTGCTCGGCGAGCTACTTATTTTATAGAGTTTTTTGTGACTAAGGGTTCAGAATAACTCCAGAATAGTGGTAATTTTTTTTTTGAGGGGCGGGGAGGAGGGAACCATAAATTTAGTTTTTTTAAGATCTCTAAGAAAAAAAAAAAATTTTCCCCATGAAAAATGACCAGTTTTTGGCGAAAACATTTAGGAAAATTACTGACACTGGAGATCCATGTAACAATTTTCTTATTTATAACAATATTTTCAACTCAAATTATTTTTTTTTTTTCATTTATTTATAAAATAATTATCAAAATTATAAAGAAAATAGGCATTGAGACTGGTGAAAATGAAACGGAGAAAAAAACACTTAAAAGAAACTGAATCGGCCGGTAAAGAAGTCCTCGGTTGCAATTGTTTATAACTTTATCTAGACTGGTGAAAATGAAACGGAGAAAAAAACACTTAAAAGAAACTGAATCGGCCGGTAAAGAAGTCCTCGGTTGCAATTGTTTATAACTTTATCAACCCTTTTTCTGTATCTTCGCCCCCAATCATCGGATGACCTTGAAACTTGGCCGGTAAAGAAGTCCTCGGTTGCAATTGTTTATAACTTTATCAACCCTTTTTCTGTATCTTCGCCCCCAATCATCGGATGACCTTGAAACTCAAAATGGATGTTGGGGACCATGACCAGGTAATACCATTTGAGTTTCAACCAAATCGGACAGTAAACAACGGAGCGGCAGCCGAATAAACATTGCATAAAATGGATGTTGGGGACCATGACCAGGTAATACCATTTGAGTTTCAACCAAATCGGACAGTAAACAACGGAGCGGCAGCCGAATAAACATTGCAAAAATTGTTTATTTGCAAATATCTCGAGAACGGTTGGAGCTAGAGCATTTTTGAGGGCATTTTTGACAGGGTTGAGCCATCGCCTCAGGGATGTCGGTAACTTTTTATCTTTCCATAGAGCCATCGTCCGCCCCCCTAAAGTTATAAACAAAAAAGTTAGTTACAGGGCCCTATAGGGGGTCGGTAATTTCGGGCCATTTTTTCGTCGAAAATCGACTAAATTTTTTTTCTCGACTCGGATTTTTTTTTTTTTTTGTTAATATTCTCACAAGTCTTTATGCTTATTTTTTTTTATAATTTTGAAAATTATTTCATAAATAAATGAAAAAAAAAAAAAATAATAATTTGAGTTGAAAAAAAAATTTTATTCAAGGTCAGGAAAATATTCCTTCGAAAAACTTCCCGATTTTCGACGAAAAAATGGCCTGAAATTACCGACCCCCTATAGGGCCCTGTAACTAACTTTTTTGTTTATAACTTTAGGGGGGCGGACGATGGCTCTATTATTTGCAAATAAACAATTTTTGCAATGTTTATTCGCCTGCCGCTTCGTTGTTTATTGACAGATTTGGCTGAAACTCGGATGGTGTCACCTGGTAAGGGTACCCAACCTTCATACCAAGTTTCAAGGTCATCCGATGATTTCGTTGTTTATTGACAGATTTGGCTGAAACTCGGATGGTGTCACCTGGTAAGGGTACCCAACCTTCATACCAAGTTTCAAGGTCATCCGATGATTGGGGGCGAAGATACAGAAAAAGGGTTGATAAAGTTATAAACAATTGTGTAAGGGTACCCAACCTTCATACCAAGTTTCAAGGTCATCCGATGATTGGGGGCGAAGATACAGAAAAAGGGTTGATAAAGTTATAAACAATTGGGATAGAGGACTTCTTTACCGGCCGATTCAGTTTCTTTTAAGTTTTTTTTTCCTTTTAAATAATTTTACAAGTCTTGATGGGTATATTTTTTTGTAATTTTGATAATAATTTTATAAATAAATAAAAAAAAAAATAATTCGTATCGAGAAAAAGTTTTTATTCAAGGTCAGAAAAACTTTCCACCGAAAAACTTCCCGATTTTCGACGAAAAAATGGCCTGAAATTACCGACCCCCTATAGGGCCCTGTAACTAACTTTTTTGTTTATAACTTTAGGGGGGCGGACGATGGCTCTATGGAAAGATAAAAAGTTACCGACATCCCTGAGGCGATGGCTCAACCCTGTCAAAAATGCCCTCAAAAATGCTCTAGCTCCAACCGTTCTCGAGATATTTGCAAATAAACAATTTTTGCAATGTTTATTCGCCTGCCGCTCCGTTGTTTACGGTCCGATTTGGCTGAAACTCAAATGGTATTACCTGGTCATGGTCCCCAACATCCATGTTGAGTTTCAAGGTCATCCGACGATTACAAGGACGAAAAAATAAACAATTTATAAAATAATAAAAAATTTAATTCTTTCATTATTTATAGGTCGATCAAGGTGAAGCTTGGCAATGATGAAAATGCAACGACATTATTCAAACAATCATTTGTCATTTATTAATCAATTTTTAACATTATTTAAAAAATCTCAGTGATTATAGGCGTAGGTTTGACGATAAAAAAAAATACTAAACAATTTCTCTCATCAATCTACTCATCACTGTTTCCCCTGAGGACTCCGAAATCACTGATAGGCCATCATTTCCGGTGGGTTTGACGATAATATCACATGTGAATTTAGGCATAACGGTGCCACCTGTTTGAGGAAAGCGATTCTCGCCGGTGATCGATGGCTTTTCGAAAGAAACGAGGCCTCACGTACTCTGCAAGCCTGATTACACGCACACGGTAAATTTCTTCTGAAATAAAATTCGAATTATTTGTATCCCCCGTAGGGAATAGATAAATCAGAGCGTTTTCTTACATACACAACCACGCTAAGAATATTTTACCGTGTATAAATTTCGGTAGTAAGCTTATGTATTTTTTTTTCAACAACTAATAATGAATTGCCGCTGATTACACGTTGAGCACGTGCAATAAAATAAAAGTGAATTGTAATCGAAAACGTATAGCTCGCAACGTGCGCGATTTATTTAAACCGTTACGTCTGTGCATCGAAATTGGAGAAAGGCGTCTCGTAAACTCATGTTTTCAAATTAAAAAAAAAAAAAAGAAGCAGTGAAAATAAAAAATTGTGAAAACCAATAAAATCGATGGGTAATTAAGAAACTTCTTTTAATCCTACGCACCTTTTCGTGCACATATTCTCACATTATTACCACGATAATTGAGAATTAAAATGTTAAAATAAATTAAAGAAAAAAATTTTTAAACCTTTTTAAAAGCGTTCTTTTTATATCTTCCATTATTTACGAGAAATTTCAAATTGACCATTTATTTTCAAATATTGACGTTGTCAGAGTCGTTTAAATGAAACTTAAAATTTTTTACAACACACTCTTCACCTGTTATTTTCACGGTAAATTTTTATTTTATTCTACTCTTAAATAACACAACTCTTTAACGATGTTTTTTCTTCCAAATCATCGAAATTCTCTCTTAATCAATTAACACAATAGAAATATGTTAATAAACTAAAAAATTTATTTTTTTAATTTAGAAAATTAAAAAATTAAATTTTTTAAATATTTTTCGGATCAAAAATTAAAATTATTAAAATATTGATTTTCTTTAAGAAAAAAAATGTTCCCGTGATTTTTTTTTGATTTTTTTTTTTATAGATTTCGAACAAATTTCCATCAAAAATTCTCGAAAATTTTAATATTATATTTTGAAAAATTTTTTTAAATGTTTAAAAATATTGTGAACAAATCGTGAAAAATAATTGAAAGGATAAAAATAAGATTAAAATATTTTATAAGAAAACAATTTATTTATTTTGAATATTTTCTCTATCAATAATGAACATATTTTTTGGTTTTGCCGATTAATATAAATCATTTAGATTCATATTTTTCTAATTAACCCACATACACAGTCTTCATCAAACTTCATTCTAAAATCAGAACAATGAAAAAATCACAAATTTATACAAAAAAAAATTTTTTTTATTCACTCGTGAATAACATTCATTGTTCTACTTTTAGAAAAAGACAGATTTTCGTGTGTTTACTTATAAATTCGATATTAAAAATTAAAATCGACATGTGAGTAATTTTAAACAATTTTTCATTATACTCTTTTACTATTTGTGCCAAAATCATTTTTTTTTCTCGATAAAAAATTTTTCAGACACTAATATTTATACATAGAGCAGTAGGCGCTTACACATGTAAAATTTACATTCTAAGGAACTGAAATTACTAATATATCCTATTATTGGTACTGCATGCAGACAAATAATAAAAGACGGCTCAAGTTATACACGGTATGATGAAAAATGAAATTTTCAAAGCCGACTTCATATTACAGCTCGTATTAAATCTTTGGTCCTCTAGCCGCTATGATATCCGTTTGTCAAACGTTCAAAGGGATGTAAATAATAATCAATCAAACTAATTACGAGATTGGCTATACATTTTACAAATAGAGAGGTCCCTTGACAGAAAAACAAATCCGTGTAAACAAAAAAAAAACACATTTACACGGTTTTTTTTTTTCACACGACGTTCGGCAGCCTTTTTTTTTAATTGACCGATTTTCAGTGTGTGTTTGACACACATTTCAGACGACTTTGGCTTCAATGGACTATGACACGTGTGTATAACGGTATATATGATTTTTCTAAACACGCGAAAAAAAAAAATTCATTTTTTCATCTTTAACAGCAGCTGATGGTGACTATCTGCATTTGCATTTTAATTAAAAAAATACATCGTCCTTATACCGTGATATATCCCACTGTACACGTGCCGTTGCTTATAAATTAGTACGAGATACTTATATCTAAATTAAATACACGTCAGGTATGCGCGGTGACCGTCGGAAAAGGCACATTCGTATACAACTGATTAATAATTAATTGTCTAAATCCGTAAAATTAAACTTAAAAACTCCCGCAGGACAGTCCAACTCTAATACAATCAAGTCACGCACGCAATCAACTGCTTCAAACGCTAAAAAATGTGTTTTTTTTTTCAATTCTTTTTTATATTTTCAATTTTTTTAACCGCTCTATACAACAGTTATCCATTTTTAAAATTCAATTTGATGATAAAATTCGAAATTTCCTCCTGTAGTATCGTTATTAAAAGTAAAAAAAAAAAAAAATATCGCACATCTAAAACTCAAAAACCAAAAAATGACAATATTTCACTTACTGATATCTTGATAAGGATGTGAGTTAGACTAATTTTGTTAAGAACCTTTTTTGTAGGTAATGAAATTCTCTATAAAAAAGATCTCTTGTAAAAAATTTCTATCTTCAATAGTTTTAACGATATTTTTGATTTAAAACAGTAATACAATTTTTCATATGTTCTTTTGGCTTCAGACACGCGATATTTTCATAGAAAAATATCACAATTAATTAAAAAATTATTTATAGTTCAATTAAATCCTCGAAAATATTGTATTATACTCATAAAAAATACTTCCGTCAAAATATTTCTTTTAATTCGGTGTAAAACTTCATTTTCATGCTAAAAACGTTTAAATTTTTTCAGTTTCACTGAATTAACTCAATTTTCAATCGATAAAATTCCTCAATAAACTCAGAATTAATTAAATAATTTAATATTTATCAAACAGAAATATTACTGAATTTTTTCTAACAAAAATAAATGACAAAGAAAAAAAAACAATTTCAGGATGAAAATGAGGCTTTAAATTTACATGATGATCAAACGATTTCATTGTATGAGCAATTTTATATCGCGATGACTTAATTATACTAGAATTTAACTAATCCACCTAGTTAATACACTTTTAAACTACTTCAGATCCTTCTTTACGCTCATATTTACAGCTCAATAAAAACTACTAATTGGACGGTTTGATTTATCTGCACAAATCCGTGCATTCCCAAGGCTACAAGATCCTCAGCTACCACCAGGAATCATTGGATAGCTTGGGGTAGGCACATGAATAGGTGACTGCGAATTTCGACGCGCGGGCACGGGCAGCGAACGGTAGTCGAGTGCGGGCGCCGAGGGGTGCTGCCCCTCGCGGTGGCGTCTCAAGTCAACTTTGCGCTGAAAGGCCTTGTCGCACAATCCACACTGGAAGGGCTTGTACCCCGTGTGTTTTCGCATGTGTGTTATGAGATTGCTGCTTTGGGAAAAGGCCTTTCCACACACTACACACTTGTGCGGCTTTTCTCCTGAAAACACACAAAGAAAAATACACATCAAATTTTCGCAAAAAGAACTGTAATATATTTTTTTTCAAGAATAAACGACGCGACAATTGTGCTTGAAGGTTGCGACCACCTGCGTATACTAATATCAGTCGATATTATAAATAATTTGCATCGTCAATGTGATATGATCGAGAAGATGAGAATATCTGTCAGACAATATGTTTTATTGATCGATAATCATTAATTTCAACGAGATAAAGAAGGAAATAATTTTTTTTTCATTTGGAAATTGAATTTTTCTTTTTTTTTTTTTAATAAACGCAGATTTATCCTGGCTTATCGCAGAAATAATCTTTATAAATGTCAAGTTATAATCCCGCATCTGTGACTCACTTCCTCCATTTAAAAGTGTCAAAGGATTATTATTGCATACTTATGTATAGATTATTTTATTTTTTTATCATTGATCAGTCTGGTAGGTGTTTTTTGGGTTTGTTGAAAAATGGTTATTGTTGGCAGACAAAATTCTTGGAAATATTATCTATACTTGTTTTTATTGTTTTTAACGAAATAATGGCGGATAAATAATGCGATTATTTACACGTATTTTTTTCTGATAAACATCACACTCTGTGACTAATTTTGTTGATGCCAAAAAAAAAATGATTTTATGAATATCTTTGATTATTTTTATAAAAAGATTTAGTATGACAATTGAGCAGTGATAGCACATACTAATTTCCATAAATCAATGCGATATTTCTTTTGTAACATGTGTAGGACGATTTATGTAGATGATAAAAATGTACAGAAGATATTGTATAATGGATGTAAATTTTTTTTTTTCATAAAGCTCTAGGATTTTAATTAGTTTGTAGACTACTATATATACTTTGTATAGTAGTGTTGCCTCAGGTTGGCAATCATTATTATGGATGACAGAAACACACTCTATTCCCATGTGATGCTCACTCATGAAAGTCGCGGACTAAAGAAAATACAATTAGCGTAATTGCACATCAGAAAATTACAAGCTGCTTCAACGAATAACAAACATTTTCCAATTGTATCGCACACGCCACCAAGCGCTCATTGACCTTAATATTATACATTTTTTTTCCTTTATTTTCAGATCATCATCATCATTGCATTAATCATTTTTCCCCAAGATATTTACTATATATCTACAAAGTTATAGCTGAAACTAGTAAAGAAAAAAATTTTTTTTAACCCAATTTATCTGCAGAAATTGATGCTAAAAAACAAAACAAAAATTTTTTTTAACGTTAATGCTGAAATATTTGATGTATTAGACGAGAAAATAATTTTTTTTACAATATAAATAATATAAAAATGTATTTACAGAAAAAAATATTTTTTAAATAATCAATTTACCATTTAATGTTTATACTAAACATGAGAAAAAAATTTTTTTTTACAGTTAATGTTTTAAAAATCTAACTTTGTTAAATCCTCAACATTTTTTTTTACGTTTATAAATAATATGATATAAAAATTGAAATATTTTTTTTTTTAACGTGATTTACACTCAGAAATTTATATCAATAATAAAAAAATTTTTTTTTACAGTTAATGCTGGAAAATCTGGCGTAAAACAACCGAATTTTTTTTTTCAGTTTATAAACAAAATAAACTTGCACTAGTTGATTAAATAATTTTTTAAATACGCTATTTATCCACGAAAATTTATAGCAACAATTAAAAAAACAAATTTTTACAGATTAAGCAGAAAAACCTACAGTTAGACTTCTCAAAAAAATTTTTCCCCAATTTCCAATATGAAAATGTATTATAAGGTATAGTTGGTCATGTTTTCCGGGTGACTAATAAATATTTAAGCCTAGTTTGAAGAGCTTGAATAACCTCGAAATAAATGTTTCGGTAGTGTAAACAAAAGTCAGGCGACACACATATATACGCACGTGGCGATGGATGGTAAATCAATTTCTTGACAAAATAAACTGAGTCAGAGACTTGTGAATAAATCAGAAAGCACCTCTATCTACATCATCATATTCAAACTATAAAGCTTATACTATCACCACAAGAATTTAATTAAATGAATTCACAAAACAAGAAGTAAAACAAGGAATTGTGTGTAAATATTTAAAAGCTTCGAGAGTTGAAAATGAGCCTTAAGAGAGATAGAAAAATCAATAAAATGGAATGTTTCATCGTTCAATAAACATTCAACTATATTTTTACTATGCTAGACAGATGTATCAAACGTAGAAAAAAACATTTTTTTCTCCTCATATTGAATCATCCGTAAGATGGAAATAAAACTGATAAGCATATCAATAACAACAACTAAAATTCTGTGTATCAACACTGGAAACCTTCGTTGTCTGTAATAAAAACACATATACGATATATTTTTAGTGACATGGCGTGATAGTTCGATTGAATCCTTGAGGGAAGCTTCTGCCACCACATATTCAAATGGGGATGGTTAGACAATCATTTTTGCTCTGCGTGACAGTGCGACAAACTCTCGCACTTGAGGGAAAACTTTTCCTGGCGACACAAAGGGTTGATACATCTATTTCTATGTCTACTAGTACAAGTTCTATCTTGTCTAACCACTGTTCTCTTACTTCTACACCAGCTTTTTTCCCATGCTAAACTCCTACAAGTTCCGATACTCGATTATTCAACATTAAGGCCACTGAACTCGTCTTATTACTCTTTTCCAATGTGGTTAGATCAAGTTTTCGACGATTTTTCCACTTAACATTCAATTTTCAACCTATGATCAGAAGTTTATCGGTATAATTTTGTCGTTTGTAATATACATTTTAAAAGTTTTGTAGAACGGTATATTTAGCGTTATAGGAAATATTCAAAGAAAAAATATCGGAATATTTAGGGGTTGAATTAATTGGGTTTGTTTTCAAGTCATTTTGCGGTTAGGTTAGTACACATATTGAAAATGTGTCTGGTGATAGGCTTAAGGTTATAAATCTAAAGAAAAAATCTATTGTACATATAGTCATCGCACTCAGGGCGTTTTTTTTTCGACTAGTTGGTCTGATAGTAAATTTAATTTTTTTGCTAACATAAATATAAAATTGTTTATAATTTTTAGACTGATAAAATTTTTATTTTTATTATTTTATGATTTTTTTTTAAACTAATTTTTTTCTGCCTCATTTTTGAATGGAAATTTTTTTGTTTCGTTTTTTTTTCTAGGTTTATCCAACTAATATTTAGTTTTTTGAATATTTCTACATCTAAAAAGTTATTTATAATTTTATGTTTCGATTAAAATTTTTTTTGTAGTATTGTTATTTTATTTTTTGACAAATTTTAAGACGCCTTTAGGGCTGAAATGGTTGGTCAATAATACCAGATAAAAAATTATTTTTTTGTGATGAAAAAAAAATTTTTTTTTCGGTGGGAATGGATGAAATGGAGACTATATAGAGTAATACTAAGCGATCCATTTAAAACCGCACGCGCAAACTGTTTGCATACACTTAGAATTTCGGTTAAAACGACCGGAAGGAAGGTGCGATGGGAAATGGGCTGGTTTACCAGGCGCTAAGTGAGTTTCCTGTCCCGCGCCTGGCAGACACGTGCCCGGCGGCAGTCAATATAGCGAGGGTGCATGTTTCGAGCTAATTAACTGAAAGGGGGAACCTCTTGGAGGGCTCTGCACACGTCTTAAACCATCATTTCTAGCTATACAGGTATATAGCATCCTCAACGACCATCCTAACTAACTGATTTTATTCAAACCCCCATATTATTCTAAACATCGTCATTACACACAAATCATCATTCAATGTCACTTGTCCGAGGTAGAGGGAAACAATTTGCCTACTGCAACTACGATGTACATAAGCAGTAATTCTCTGGCGCATTTTCTATGCTCTGTTTTCCATATATTTTTCCCTACTGTCAGCCCACACACGCATCAGGGAAATTGCAAAAAAAAAAAATTGTATATTGACAATTCTACAGAACAAAGTATCATCTATTCCCCTTTTGTGGACAACAAAGCCTTCTGCAGTACATATCGATCGTTGGATGTGCGTGATTCATTTAAGAACTCGTGACAATGAAGCTCGAAAATATATATAGAGTGTTGCGTGTCGAAAAATCCGTGAAAATCCTCATGCTACAACCGGAAATGCATAAAAACAGATTTAAAAAATTTTTATCGCCTTCAACAGAGATTTTTTAATTTTTTATAATTTTTTTTTTTGCGCACTATTCACGAGAAATTTATTGAAAATAATTATAAAAATTTCAATTAAATATTTAATATGTATGTAGAATAAATTTTTACACGTTTAATTGAAACAAAGAAAAAAATTTTTTTGTATGAAATTTTTGAAGAGATATACTTGGTAAAATCGTAAATTCGTGATTTTTTTTTTGTTTTTTGACGATAACTCGATAAATAAGCGAGATATCGAAAATTATTACTTGAGTCAAATTATGGGAGGTAAAATTCCCTACAAAAAACATTAAATTAATTTTTTTATAGCTCTCTTAGTTTTTGAGATATTATTAGTTTTTTGAAATTTTTATTTTTTTAAATATCTCGAAAACGAATGAAAATATGAAAAAAATGTATTCTACATGTTTTATAGGAAATTAAAATTCCGATTATTTTAGTCTTATAAAATTTTTCATTATCTCGCATAGTTACCGAGTTATCAGTAAAAAACTAAAAAACTCAAGATTTCCAAGGGGTATGTATATATATCCCTGTCGACAATTTCGTAAAAAAAAATTTTTTTCTCCATCAATTAATTTACTTTTGCACGGAGTGATTTTTAAAATAATAAAACTACTTTTTTTTGTTTAAAGTATTAAGTTTTTAAACATTTTTTTCTGTCAGCAATGTTCAATAAATATTTCAATAAATATTGCAAGCGCCATTTATTCAGTAAAACCTATACGCCTGTAAAGCTACATGGTATTCTTGCGTGCAACAACCATACGCAAATGGTGTCTCGTTACCGTGGTGTATAGTCAGACCGAATGGACAATCGATGAGATAATAACTCTCAGGTAAAACTTGTCGCTCGATACAAAACTTGAGTAAAAGTGCATCGCAACAATTTAGCATCTGGTGACGAACGTTCTGCGTGAAAGTAATCAATTTTCTACAACTCACCGGTGTGAATATACGTGTGTTTCTTCATGTCGGATTTCTGGTGAAACCTCTTGCCACAGTATTGACAGGGGTAGGGCCTCGTGTCCGAGTGAATTAGCAGGTGAGTGCTCAGCGTGCTCGAGCGCTTAAAAGCTTTGCCGCACTGCTTGCACTGTAACAAAAAAAAATAAAAATCATAAAAATCACAAATACAAGATTCTTTTATTTAACTCATGGAAATAATAAAAAATGACGCGTTTTCATGCATCGTTTATATATTTATAATTGTGTTTGGTAAAACAATGTGTCGCGGATGAATAGATGGGGCATTTTGATGAATGAGGTACGCTCTGTGTGACAGCAAGGTAAGCACGTGAATATTGAATATCTTCGTTCAATATTCTGAAACAGTATTTGTATTATTTGTCTTTCGTGATAAAAGATAAGTATCGGAATATAATTATCTAAAGTTGATGAAAATATCGACTTTTTTGTCCTATATTAACCTACTCAAAAAATAAAAAAACAATTTTTTTTCAATAATAAATCAATATCAATACATTTAAAACACTGTAAAAAAATGTCAATCAAGTGATAAATCAACTTTTCTACGGTTTTAACCACAAAACATATTATCTAAAAATTTTTCTTCATTGTAATGAGATCAAAATAATTTTTTTTTTATTCATCTATAAATCTAACATAATAATTAACTATAAAGTTGATAAAACAAATCGATTGGTCTCTTTTCAATTAGTATATTTTTATAATATTTAAAGATTTAATAAAAAATTTTTCAAGCATTAAATACTTTAATCTTTTTATCAGAATCTGGAAAAAATAGTTTATCAGTGTATTTAATGATTTTCTAGAGTACTTCCTTTGATACTAAATATACTAATTATTTTTTTATCATGTTCTGATTTGTTTTTATATTTTAAAAACCTGATAAATCGTTGAAAAAAAATTTTTTTTTCTCAAATAATATGATGCCTTTTTAAGAAACTTGAAATTTGTTTTTATTTATAAAAAAATTGATATTTGTAATATTTTGAATTTTAGTACAAGACACCGCAGAGTGTTCTGAGTGTATATAGTGACTGAGCCGCATTCTCACGGGGCTTCGGCCGCGATTGTCACGCAAGACGATCAACGGTGGGTTAGAAGCATCAAATCAATGCAAACCCCAATGTAGATTGACATGGCGTGTCCAGCCGGACAATCAAGTTGATGTAACCGATGGCAGAGAGATAAGCACGCGGGATAATGGCTGCGGCCTAATAAAAAATCCAGCCAACAGTCAGCACTTACATCTGTAATTATGTCAACATCACGCAGACATTCGGCAGTTATAATTCATCCTGATGCCACGCGTTGAATCATCATCTGACGTGAGTTGCAGCGCTTATATGTATATACGATATATGACACAGTGAAAAATCGAGACATTGGTCGCTGGTGGACACGTTGTTTCTGCACCTGTGCAAGCATTTCGATGCATTGTCCACCGGGCGCCAGAGTGCACGAACAATAAGCTCGAGTCTCTCTCTTGCAGTCTAGACGCGACGACTCGCGCAATACGCACAGGACTTTGTTTCACATAGCGTTGATTTCCGGTGCTGGATATTACATATATTCTCAGACGGATTGAGGACAAAAATAAACCGCCTAGTAATTCACATCTTCACCCTTAAAAAAAAACTATTTTACCATATTCTAATAATTTTTCTATTTTTCAATTCTTTTTTTTTTCAGAATTCATTTTTCATATTAAAAATTTTCAATCAATAATTTCTTAATTTTTTACTTAAAAATTGCAAATTAATTCAATAACAAAAAACCTGTTATAGTTTTTATGTATTTGGTGGAATTTAATTTAGTTGAATAATGAAAATTACTAGAAAAAAATTTTATCAAAAACATCTTGAATTTTTTACACTTAAAAAAATTTTTTTTCCCCAGACTGCATGCCTATTCTTTACACTCAAAGTTTTTTTTATCCAGACGATGTCATATAGACATTCGATCGGTAAAAATTGTCTGAACCAATGAATTATTCGTTGTGTAAAAATTAAATCGACTTTGCAAGATCACAGACAAATATACAGCCATTTTGTTGATGTATATTTACGTTTGTCATTCATTAAGATAAAGGACAATCGAGCTGGACAAGTCAACAAAGACCCGGCGCAATTATGCGATTGGCCGATGGAAAGAAGGCCACGTCGAGGCTCCTCGTTCGTGTGCTATCGATCCCCGATGAAAGTGTGCGGAATACTCCAAGTATGGAACTATGAAAACCGACCATTTTCATCCCCATGACAAAGTTAACTACTTACCAAGCCGCAGTCACGAGTAAATATATACCCACAGAATATTATTAGACCACCGCAATCTCAATCACAATCATTTACTCGATATTACCCTCGAATTTTAAACTATAAAATTTATTTCAACCAACTAATTCACCTTGTATCATCAGAAAATTGAAATATAATTTTTTCCCCCCTAATTCCAGGGTATTTTCCAACATTTTTATAACAAATAAATGTATATTAGAGCATTAGATAGAGTGCAGATCATCTGCAAATGACAAAAAATTGTCGTGAGTGTAAATTGGCTCGTTAGTAATTTTTTTTCTGTAGCAAAGCTACAACTAGAAGCGTCAATACAGCGTTGCTGCAATATATTACACGCTGTGGGACAGTAATTTGACTGACTCTGATGTAAAGTGCCTCAACAAAGTGCGGGACGGGGTAAATCGACGTGATAATATGTCCATTGCGTTTATTGGATCGATGAAAGAGTAGGCGGAGAGTGGAAAAAGCCCTGATAAAATCACAATTCACATTCATATTTTTCTATGATGTACTCAGCACATTTATAAACCTGTAAAATATATCGCACGTCTACTCCATTGAATTAATATATCAATTGTCTAGAATAATTTTCTTTTTTAAGTTTGTTTTTTCGAGTGAGAAAAAAAATTCCTTGACCCGAAGGCATATGCAAATCTAACTACACACACAATTTTATGAGCACTCTTGACACAAAGAGCAGAGGGTTGAAAACGTTCGGCAATTACTACTGTTGCTTAGAGAAAATATTAGGTGTTGTAAAACGGCGCCACTGATTTCACGTGTTCAGACAGGGAAAAAAAAATTTTAGTCTACATAAAAAAAAAAAAAAAAAACCCCCCGATATTTGTGTCATGATTTTTAACTGCTTTTTTTTAAATCAAAATTTTCAATAATTATTCCCAAAGATATCCAACTAATCTAGAGCAGCTGAGGTTTATATACTCATTAAAAAAAAAAATTGAAAGTAATTAAAAAAAAATTTTTTTTAATGATTCTATAATGAGGAACGTTTTGATGGGTTTAATATATAATTTTTTTTTTTCAACAACTCAAACCGTGAATTCACGACACTTGGAGTTAAAAAATAAGGATAATTGTAGAACCTTGATGTGTATATAATTTCTACCTTATCACTAGATAAAATGTATATAGTCATTAAAAAAAAAAAAGAAAAAAATTATCATCGTTGCGCGATTCTATAAGTCACGAGCATAATGACACGGCTATCTGGACAATTTAGTCGTTGTCTGAGTGCTCGATTATCGGTGAAAATAATACATCAGTTTAATACAGCCATTGGGGTTTTGCGTCGTTAAAAGTTTTACTTAAAAAAAAAAAGAAAGGAAAAACTCGAGGACTTTGTAACAAGCTGTATATGAACTAACCTGAAACGTTCGCTCGTTAGTTGACGGCGGTGTGAGGGGTGCGTGATGGTGAATCTGCCGGGTTATGACTGGCGTAGTATTGCCGTGGGGTGAATTTTGTGTTTCACGAGCTTCACGTTCACAGACAGAACCTGGCGACCATATCTCGTACTTTCTCGTCGGCCCTGACGACACATCGCTCGGCTTGGTGCTGAGATTTAACGGGGCATCATCCTCGGAAAAACGTGCTGCACCTTCAACTGCAATCGGAAAAAAATAATTAATAAACATTTGAGAGCGTGGGACTGATGAATAATTGGCCCGCAGAGTTGTGCGTGCGCGGTTGGTTGCGTCGTATGTGCAAACGATAACACTAACGGACCGAACCGATAAAGCGAAATGTTCTCTCCTCTGCTACTATATACCTGAACGACCGGTTTGGCTTCTTGTATGGCCGACGATTGGCTCAGTGTCCCCTAAAGTGACAATTACTGCCAATTTCCTGGCCTACATTTCACGAAAATACGCGGCAAAGTGTCGCGCGCCGCATCAGGTATATGATGCATTGAGATTCAGGTATTTAGTTGGATAATAAATTGTCAACACTTACTTGCAAACTGGGCCCGTTCAGGTGTGCATCTTTTTGGCGAGCTGGCTCTTGCTGGACTCGCCGGTTCGTGATGCATTGGCGAACATTCTGCTACGGATGTCGTCTGTTGCGACGGAATTCTCGTTGGCAGAAGGGAATGCGGTAGCAGAAGGCCTACCGCCGCATGATGGGCCCACCAGGCCGTGCTATAACCGCCATACATCAGACCACAACGCATGTCCGTAACTGTAATGAACCATATTCCTCGTTTTTAACAGCTTTACCTCGACCAAAGCCTATTTCAGAAACTGATATACGACATGAGCAGCGTCTGTGGTATCCAATAAGACTTTGTAACAAAAGAGTATTCAAGAATCATGCTCAAAAAGTTGCAAAATTTACAATATTACAAAAGCATTATTCATGTTTCATTCATATTCATTGTCAATCCCTTCGAAATTTTTATTTTTTTAGTTGGATTTAATTTATTTTTTCAGTAGAATTAAATTTATTATCATTTGATTATAATAATGTTATTCGTTATCATAAAATTAAAAGAAATAAAAAATTTTATATCGGACATTTTTCTCATTAGTACAACGATACATATATCTCAAATTATATAAATAATACTTATTCTGAGATATTTCATAAATTAAATTTTAATAAATCAGCTAAAGCATCTCTCATCAGTATATACTCAATAATTTTTTTTTTTTTGATCACAGACGAGGTCAGTCGATGAATCAAATAAAGAACCCGCATGGAAATATAATGCGGACAATAAATGTATCATGCATATATACACATACTTATGAGCGTAAAAAATGTTTTATAATTTTTTTTTTCCGCATATATATCAATAAATAAGGTTAATTTATTTATCCATATAAATATCCAACTGATTGATCAACTTTAAACCTAAATATCTGAGTCAATTTACCGAAAAATTTACCTACAAATTAATTAAAAAATGATACAACAATATTTATCACAAAATAAAAAATTTCCCTCACAAAATTCTCAAAGCAAAAAAAAAAAAACAGAAATTCTCTAATAATGTATATATATAGGCGAATAGTAAGATATTAGTTGGAAGTAAATGGAAAAAAACAACTGAAAAAGAAGCTCACCTCGGGCGGAGGCCGGTGCGTGCGCCAGTTTCTGCAGCCCAAGATCCGATCCGTAACCAGATACGAGGGTAAAGGCACTGAGACGTTGGTCAGGTGCGAGCTGAGTGCCAGTCGGTGTGTTGGCAATGTTGGAGCTGCTGCTAGCAGGACCACCTGGACTCCAAGGCGAGGCTGGCAAGACACTGGGGCTGCTGGGAGGCGACAGGGTGGCGGGTGGTGACAGTGCACCCGCAGGAATACCCACTGCGTTGCAGTGAAGTTCTGGCTTCATCAGCCACGCTCTCGGTGCTGTTTCTGTAACAAGTTTGCAACCTAACAATCCACACTGTCAAATCAATAGCACAACTATATGGTTATATATACAAAGGGCTACTTAGTTTTACAACGCGCGCGCCATTCTCCACCGGCATACATAATAATCCATCAACATTCTAAAGTCGCAATAATGCCACATCGGGGAATACAATGTGTATACGCCTGTGTCTTGGGATGTGGTTATTTGCGTCAGTTGCAGCACAATATATGGTTTAATGTGGCTCGTGTTGACGTGACAGTTGTGTTTCATTGAGAGATATGCCATCGAGGGATGTCATAGTGGGCGTATCAAATAATCGACGACATCAGTTTACAAAATGCAGTTCTTCCTAACAATAACACATTTATCAATCCATTTTTCAAGCTCTAATAAATTTTTTATCCTATAGAAATAGTGAAATAAAAACATTCAATTGTTAAATTAACAAGTGATGTATCGGAGGTTTTTTAAACGCCCCTCGCCGGCGGCACATCACGTCATCGTGCGTACATTATGATGAAGGCACAAATGTGTATCATGGGTTTTGCTAGATATATCAAATCGCGTGCATCTGCACGAGTTAGGAAGAACTTCAGAGATGTTATCAAACTGGGATTGTATGGACGTGATTATTGGACACATCAGGTATATATACGTATTACATGATGGCTAGATGCATATATTTGCTACCCATATACCACATCGCACGACGAGAGTCTAGACGTGTTATTATAAATGAAAGTATTTCATGAATCTTCGCGCGCGCGTTACGACTACAATGAATATTTATACAATTGCTGTTAATTATCTGAAAAAAAAAATAGTATTCTCATACTAAGTTTGTAATAGAGTAGACCTAGGTGGTCGTAGTAATATTAGACATGTGATATACGTCGCGATATGCGTTTCAGGTGTCAAATAAATGAATATTCCAGATGTCTTGAACCCGGATGTTGTGGAATTACGTATTATTCTACTACCTACCAAGGTGAACGACCATATTTCGGATTTATCTAACTTGAAAAACATGTGTTTCACACATTGTATATTTAATAACTGTTGAATTGACATGAGTGTTTTTCAATTGATACTCACTCATCAGCAGTTACGTTAATAATAATCGCAAGTTTGAGTTGATTTCGAAATCATAAAGCGGTGTACCATATATAGCTTGTACGTAAAAATATACACTTTTTATCAAACATATTTCTCACTATTTTTTTAGAATTAATTAAGAAAAAAATTATTTGTCTAGTGGAATATATAAATGAGAAATATTTTAGCTAATAACCGATATTTTGAAATCATGAAATACACATATGAGATACAGTGTATTATAAAGCTCTGACAAAAGTTATCACGGTTCCTCGAATTACGATAATATTTATCAATCAAATATCAATGATATTTGAACAATTGGCAATATACGTTGCGACGATGATAAGTGAAGTAAAGAATAATCATGTTTGACTAATCATATATCCACCTAACATATTTAGTGACCTTAAGACGTGTGGTATTTGTCAAAAAATCAAATCGCCGAGAATTGCTCAATCATATATTATAGGTATATACTTTTTTTCCAAAGCCGCGAGCACTCAAAATGGATTTAGTCATCTGATAAATCAATTAATTATTCCACATGAATAACAATCATTGAACCAAGTGTGTGTTTGAATGTAAATATAAAAGATTGCAAATTTAAATCACGATATATAACATGAATGATCTATATACGTGTCGTGCGTTGGCTAATTTGATTTTTTTTTTTTCTAATATTTTATAATTTATTAAAATAAAACATAATCAAACTCACCACACATTCCTCTTGAATTGTCGTAATAAATCACTGATTCGCGAAATAAATTCGATACATATCCAACGAAAAAAAAAACGCACTATTTAATTTTCACTTCCACCAAAAAAAAAACAACTCTTCCACAAAATTCCGCAGGGAAAAAGTCTTGTCCGAGAAACCGGTACAAACGAATACAGCAAGTCCGAGATTCGACTGTATACTTCGCAGGACGACTGAGAGAAGCAAGGCAAGCGTGAGCGTGTCCCAACGTGGCAGGACCTTGACTGACCCCAGTGTTTCAAAGTCCTCGTGGTTACCTGGTCGGGCTTCTCATCCCTCTGATGTTCGAGCTCACCTGTGCTCACGGTAAGTGAAGACGCGCGCGCAGCTACCTGAAGGCTCCGCCTCCAACCTCGTTGCAAGAAGCATCATCAAACTGAGTGGGGGAATCCAGCCAAAGCACATCAATAGCTTACTCATCATCTGTTGAAGCTTTTGTATGATCATTTGGCCGCCAGGATAGCAATTCAACTCGATATCCCCTCCCAGTCCACGTTCTGCATCTACTTTTCCAACTGGGCGCACTCCTTTCAACCTCCTATACCCTCCGTTAACCTGAAATCCCATTTCCAAAAGCTTCAATACCTTCCAATAAATATTGAAATACATGTTCTAATCAGCAATGACCTATTAACTAGTCAAGATATCCAACTAATGGTTTTCATGACCTAAAATTCCAAATTTTAAGGATGAATTTGATGGAATTTGATTTTTAATTGACATTCTACAAGTTTTGGATGATGATTTAGACATGAATTTCATTTTAAAAAAATTAAAACTCACCGTCACATAGCTCCAGACAAGAGGAAGAAATCAAAAAGTGTTTTCTTCTGTCATTGCTTGATACGGAAATCGTTTGATAGTGCGCGATTCAATCATGAGCAGCGGTTGTAGGCTTGATCCGATTGGACGTGGGCGGCACAATTTATATAATGAAACTACGCAGGCGCTTCTAGTGATCGCGGATTCGCCGTTGGGCGCGGGATATCCCACCCTCAGCGAGTCTCAGAGTCTAGGCAATCCTAGACCATGCTGAGCACCTAGCTTTCAGGTGTTTCTGATGGCTGGAGAACTTCCTTGGTAATTTGGCCTGATCCTGAAAGCAGAAAAGCAGAGCAATCACTATTACAAATTCCTATTGAAGCAAATGACCATCAGAGAGTGACCGATATTATATCGTGCCGTCTGATGTTGGGGATAACTGGGACGTGTGGAATATTCCGCGAGTGCTTCTTCAGGTATAAATTTGATTCTAATTGCTTGGGTAAGTCTTGGGGAACGAGTAAAATGTTTAAAATTACAGATAATTATTTATAATGACAGGTTTCTAATACAATTATATACACTCTTTCTAAATATATTTCAAATAACTAATTAAAAGTATATTTTCATCGCTCAATTTAACAATTTCTTCGTTTTTTCCAAAATTAAATGACTTATTTTTGAGCACTCTAAATAACTAAAAATAATTTTGTTACTATTATAATTATATAAAATAATTTTTTTTTACATGCAGAGATAATGTTTTTCTATTGTTTTTGAAAGCTTGTTTTCTGATAAGAACAGGTTGACAATCAGCAATGGACAATAGTTGGACTTAATAACGACATATACGCGCGCGACAGGTAGTGTGTTTTTTTAACAGAGAATATATTGGCTCTGTTAGCACATATTACATCGTTGCGACATGTCGTATCTTTGTTCTTTCACGTTTTGACACATGGTCTTTCAACTGCACTCTTATAATCCACACATATACATACAATATCTTCGATATCTCATCGGCGATTACACACTACTCTGCGCAATTAATATTGTCTCATCATTTGCGCAATGTTCTTCTTAGGTAAAAAAATACCACATGTGTTCTAGTTACGTAATATAACAAGACAACTCATACTATCGACATGGATATGTATTTTATCGTGTAAAACTGCAGTATTGAGCCCATAAATGATTGTGTATAATATATTTATACATATATAGGTTTATAAGATACACCATCTGACAATTTAATACGCGATATGATATGACCTAAAGAAGAACATTGCTTTTGAAAAAATATAAACCACTGTTGTCTGCAGGATCTTTAGACTTTTTTATGAAGATAATATAGTGTTTATAGACACTAATTGTTGGATATAACATACGTTTTACATTCAAGGATTCGTATTTTATGCAACTGTTATTGAGGAAAAAAAAAACGTTTATAATAAACAGATATTTCTTTTCTATCGTGTATACTTTGTAGCCTTTATCATCATCAGAAAATAAAATATGTCCGGCTAAAGATCCGGTGGAAGTTGGTGTAATATGTATAGATACAAATGGGGCAATATTGCGTGCAAGGGTTGCAATGTAGGTCGATGCATTCAACCAAGATGTTTCTCACTTCCTTTAACTGAATCTTCCATGAATGAATGGACCATTCATAAATTTGTGCTGAACGTTTTCTCGACGCGAATCAATAAAACCCTATAATCATTTGGTTTCTTTGATATATGGTATATAACTTTCACGTGAGTATGTTTTTTAGGGGCGCGCGACACAAAGCAATGGGTTGTTTTATAAAATAGCGGAAAACAGCGTTTTCAAACAAGTAATTGCTAGGTACTTTGTCTTGTGGTTTTTGAGGTTCAAACTTTCTCTCAGAGCATCGCAAAAGTCTTGACGCGCATATCAGAGAGAGATATAATACACTATATACTTCTCTCGAGGAGACTTTCAACACCATTTATGAATGTTAACGTACGGCTTTTTTGTATTTTTAATTCATCAGAAAACCGGAAAAATGCCTAGGGACAATTATATTTGCAGATGATGCAGTCATGCCACCCAAAGATGCAACAGTTGCTCTAAATAACAAAAATAAGATACCTGTATCGTGTGCGCGCCAATAAAGATGATGATGGGATTCGGCTCATCAGCTCGATATCTGCCGAAAAAGCCCAACATATCACCCGGCTTAATGGAAACCACTCAATCTTGGTGGTAGCGAATGAGCCGCGTGCAGCTGGTCACCTTTTTATCCTCATCTCTGTGTTGAACAAGCCTTCTCGCTTCGGCTCATCTTCCGGAATTAAAAAATTACAAATTCAAATTTTTTTCATTCTCTCTCTTGTTCTCGTCTGATATATACTCTTTCTTCCGCTCGCCATATAACTATGCTTAGAAATGCGCGCGCGCGATGAGCATCGTCGATGATTTTCGGTCAAGTTATATATTTTGTCTGAGCTTTGTTATTATGATATTTCTTAATATATGCTTGAAAATGAAGTAAAAGACAGGTGAAGACTCTTCAGTCGTATTTTTTCCTAGTTTTTAACTACCTCTTATAATAGCTTAGTTAAATTATTCACAGAAAAAACTATATACTTTTAAATCAAAAATAAAAACATTTGTTTTCTAAAAATCGTTAAATTTTCAGACACATCCAATATGAAAAAAAAAAAAAAAATTATTTTTAATTGAAAAAGTGAATTTTTTACAATAATTTTTATGAAATTAAAATTTTTTAATGCAATAAATTGTCAACTGCATGCTTCTTTAGCATATTTATACGGGGAAAACATTTTTTTTTATGATAAAAATCAATAAAAATCGATGATGCGGGATTATAAGTGGTTCAATACATTTTAAATGACTTATAGGGCAGAACCAAGGCAAAGGATGTCTGACCACATCAAAAATACTGACCCCCCTCTCCTCTGAAGTCTAATTTTAATTGTAGAAATATTTTAATAATCATTAAAAAAATTCATTTTAATGTCTGAGGTTCAAAATCAATATTAAAATAATTTTTTACTCACATTTTTCGCCAAGAATATCAATGTTCAGGCCATGATGGCATGAAGGAACAGCTTCAACCTGATGTTTATCTCACCCAAAAGTGCATTTCTGTCGACATAATCTGCATTTTCCAGTGTTTTTCTATCCTACAAATGTCAAAACAAATTAATTTCAAAGTTGTTTGCGTAGTTTATTTCGTTTTTTGCTAAGTTAAAAATATTTTTCCAGAGTTATAGCATTTATCCAGGTCCTCTGGCTCAATTAAAGCATGTATTGACACGCGGGAGTGATATTCAACACTTCTGCTACACGCTTGTTCAGACACAGGAAGATGCCAAAGTATAAGCTCACTAACCGGAACGCTCCCTACCAGCATTTACCTGGCGTATACATTGGCGTACCTAACGAAAATGAGGTAAAAAACAGTAGTTACCTGACGATTACCGCTGAGAATGGCTCTTTTTTACTGTGGTCAAGCGAATGTGCGTGTTTGTCGGCGTTTTTTCGCCTAGATCTCGCTCTCAGTTCTATTGCGGAGATTGCGCGGCAGTGCCTCGAGCCCGGGGAACGGGGAAAGCACGAGAATTACGCCAGTGAGACGCCCAGCACGAGAATCTTGGGGCACGCGCCGGCACGCGCCACACTCTGAAGGAGAGACAAGCGCGTGCCTTTTGCCCTCCCTTCTCCAAGCAGGCGCTTATTCCATCGTCCGCGAATGTGCCACGGTAAAACACACTCTCTGCATCTGATTCCATGACACTTAGCAGTAGCATCCATCACTTTATGCAGGATTTTCGACATGGCAAACCTCTGACAGCCAACCTGAAACATATTTTATAGGTTAGGCGACGTTTTTTTTTTCAGCGTGCAGTGGATTGCTTTTAAAAATAATTGACAGGAAAGATACTCGGTTTTTCTTGTCGGCAAGTATAAAAATATAAACCGATGGACTTTTATAAAGATTGAGAAAAAACCACCTGCCGACGCGCGAGACCCAAACGATCTCATCTTCTCTCGTTATGTGGAACAGCCGCTCGTAAATCGTTCGACTGTCAGCACGAAATATAAACGATCTCAACTGTTAAAAGACCCGCGAGAGCCGGTCCATGCACAGCTAAAAAATCAATTCATAATTAATATAAGTAGCCTGAAACCATCAGATAGAGAAAAATCATAGGTTAGACTCACCTTTTTCGAGATTTTATTTTTCTACCGCTGTCAATTGATTTTTTCCTTAGTTTAGACAATGAACACACCTGTATGCATTTTACATACGTTATTTTTTCTCATTCACCCGATAGATTTTGCCGAGTTTTTGTGAATTTTTTCCGCTTGCAAACACGCAATGAATTATTCATGACGCCAAACTTGTACGCACACACACACATACGTACACACGGTATACACACGAAATGGCGCATGCGCAGCCAGGTGGCGCAGATTCAAATTTTCTCTCTTTCGTCGTTGAATAATAAAAAAAATTTTGTGAGAATAAAAAAAAAATTTCATGAGCATCAATTGACACGAAAAAAAATTTACCGACCGTTTTTAAATGTGTACTTAAATAAATGTATATATTGCCAGGTGATTAAATCATCCGAAAGGCGAGGAGTTGTAAAATTATAAAACCTCTGTTTTGTGTATTTTTCTCATCTGATTATAAACTCAGCTCAATGCAAAATCAATTGCTAATAGCTTTCGAAACGGTTATTTTTTTATTTATAATTCCCAGAGAACTTCTAGGACATCGAAACTGTTTTTCCAAAAATATTTTAGGGCCTAAAAAAATTTTTTAATACTTGAATTAAATAGAATCTTAAAAAATAATCTTATTGAACACAAACAAAGTTGTTTTTCAACGTTAAAAACCTTTAAATTCCAATTTAAAACCTGATTTTATGTTATAAAAAATCGTATAATTGAAAAAAAAAAATTTCAGAAATGTTGAACATTCGGAAAATTGTCAGAAAAACCGTTAGATAATGAAAGATTTCTGGAGCAGGAGAGTATGATGAGGCGTCACTGTGGAAGGGCCACCTGGCCCTTCATATGTGCCTCCATCACATGGGCACACGTCGTGGTCGCATCCCCTGCAGGGTGATTAAATGAAGCACCACGATTCATAAAGGAACTCAAGCATGAAACTATCCTCGTGCGTTGTGCTTCCTCATTTGAGCCCTTCATGAAACTTTAGACAACTAAAAAAAAAATAAAACGAAACATTAGCATAATTTCTGATGTAGTAACATAAAGAAAAAACAAAACTGCGATTGACACGATATTACCTATATGTTCTGGCGGACAAAAGCTGGTGGTAATAAATATTGGATGAACATTTAATAAAGAAATGACACTTGGAATATTCGGGGCACACGATATATAAAGCGTGCGGCGAATAATTATCAAGGAGGAGTATAGGATAAACGAGCGGGGAAAGGAGGCTCCAATGAAAGTAGCTCGTACATCCAGCGACTAACGGGGGTACATTGGCAATTAATGTCGTTTGCTTTTCGTTTTTTGCCACATGCTCAAGGCTAATCAGCATGATTTTACGACGAGTTTATTCATCCAATAAAGCTTTTTGTGTTGAACCATATATATTTCGTATTCGAAGCGTGTCATAAGTAGAAAGTTGTCACATATCAGCCACCCAAATTTTTATATTAGATTAATAAAGACACTGGTGTCTTTTTACGAGTGCAAAAATAGGTTACAACGTATCTTATTATTTTAACCGTAAAATATATGAACAAATAATTTATAATACGGTAAAATATATCTTAAATACTGTCAAAACCTAATATATTAATTTTTTTTTCATTAATCCTTCAATAACTCATTAAATAAGCAAGATAGCAAAAAAAACAATAAGAGTTAAATGATAGTAAATTTAAAACTCTACAAAAAATATAGAATGAATTTTTTTCATATTTCGCTTCATGTTTGAGATATTTAAAAAAATAAAATTTTTCAATTTATGAAATACAATGAAATCTGAATATTGAAGATTTATCTTAGCAACTGAGAATAAGAAATATGTAGCTTGATAAGTTTGATTGAATAAATAGATAGTCTTAACCGGTTTCAACGAATTTCACTCTGGTAAAACTGATAAAAAAAGCATCCTGTTGCAAACTCGTTCAAAAGTAAAATTTAATCCGACTGTTGTTCATTAGTCGTAAAGAAGTGGCGCATCGTAAAATAAAAAGGCTTTCTGAACTGGTTCACCCACTGCAGATGAGGCCCTTATTGCGAGTAAAAGGCATTGGGAAATCCCGGAAGAAGGTGTATAGACTGTAGGCACGCGATGGGCACACGCCAATATTCCACCCCATCAGCATGATGCCCCCGTTCTCACTCATGGAGAACAACTCAACTTACCGTGTCATTTCCGACACTCACGGCCAACAATGGATCCAGGCTGTATGTATATGCAGACACACACACACACACGTATTGCTCACGCTTTTTTATCCCTTGCAGACGATGCGGCGCGTGGGTCCGCTGCTGTTTCACCGGGCGCGCGGTGTCATCTGGCAAGCAGAGCGGGTATAAGTCCATTTTGCTTTTTCTTCTCGTGTGTATAAGTCGCCCGGGACGGTATAACGGTCGAAATCCCGAGAGTTTCTTGCTTAAACACATTTATCTTCATGTATACGATGTGTTAATGTCACTACTGACTACAATAGTACAACATAATATCGCATTTTTTGTTTTAAAAATTAATTACTCGATGATTTTTACGTTTAATTTGGTAATTAGACATTTATATACACTATTTTGCTATTAATATCAATGTTAAAATGAGTGACTGTTGATTTTTTGAGTGAGAAAAAAATTTGTTTTTTTTTTTCAATTGAGTGCCGTTTTTTAATTATTCATGTTCTATTTGATTAACATTTGTAATAATATGTTAGTAACATATGTCGACAGATTTTGAGTTTTTAGGACGATTAGTTGAGACAGGAAAAAAATTATTTTTCCGAGAAATTTTTCTAAGAGGTATATATATACCCTTTACAATTATCATCGATTTCGTGAATTTTCTGCGTTTTTTTACGATAACTTGATAAATAAGAGAGATAACGAAAAATGTCATTGAACATAAATGTTTGGGGATGGAATTTTCTATAAAAAATGTTAAATAAACTTTTTAATATCTCCCTCAGTTTTTGAGATATTATTATTTTTTGAAATTTTGATTTTTCAAAATATCTCGAAAACGAGGCGAAATATAAAAAAATTTTACTCTACATTTTTTGTAGGGAATCAAAATTCCTATTATTTTAGTTCTATAATATTTTCTGTTGTCTCTTATAGTTACCGAGTTATCAGCAAAAAACCAGAAAAGTCAAGATTTTAAAGGAGTATAACTGTCCAAAATTTGACAAACTTTAAAACTGATGGTTAACAATGCAACTGCAGTAATTATCCATCGAAAAATTTCATGTTAATTAGCAAGAGATTTTTTTAAATATAAAAAGTGTTTAAAGTAAGAAAAAATTGGTGGTAAAATAATTCCAAAGCAAAAATCAAATTTTGAATCCTCACCGTTTTTTCCAACCGTTTTCTTTGGTCAATCTGGGAACCTTCTTCTCCTTTATCCTCAATCTGAAAAAACAAAAAAACAGCAAAACATTAAAAAACAATCTACCCAAACAATCATCATAATTAAATTCTTACAATTAATCCAACAATCAATTTTTTGTCTGTTCATCAGATACAGTGCATGGAACTTAAAAAAAATATATACCTCGCAGAACTATATTCAGAGCCATAGTCACACGTTTTTACCACGATCGCAGTCAAAAAATCCCACAAACAGCCTTAAAAACTAGTAAAATAAAATATCTCATGTCTTTCTCATCGTCTCTAAGTACTTCCAATAATTATATCCCAAGTGATAGAGCACTTTACCATCAACATCAAGCAACAGTATTGCATTGAGTGCCTGTAAGCATATAGCAGCTGCTCGATGCACACATTCTTTAATTCATTTCTGATAGACTTTCATGAAATAAGCGTGCAACTTTTTTATCAAACATTCAATTGTATATTGAGCATGAGACACATTGAGAGAATAACGAGGTCCACTTTTTCCACCAGCAATTCATCCATATATTCCACGATATCCACCTCAAAAGAATTTAAATAAAATTTATTAAATTTCACAAACCCACAATTTTTAATGATCCAAAATAAAAAATTCCAAAACTTGTATCCAGATTAAATGCTCGATCACACAATTCGTGCAATAAATCGAGTGCCTTCTGATCTGCATCTGCACATCACGCAACTGATAATCAGTAAATATAACTTGCTGTTCATTTGTGAGTATAAATAAAATTTTACAACTGGTCATACATCACAAATTCCGTGCGTATTTGAGCACTTCCGCGTGAATTTCTTTGGCATTCAACCTGAAAAATATTTCAAACGCTTTTTTTTTCTTCCTTTTTTAATACATAACAAACAATTTAGAACAATTGTCGAGAATGTGGAGAAACAAAATGCCGCAAAAATTCGTACATTGTGATGAATAAAAAAAGCAGATCAAAGCGGCGTGAAAGTAAAGAGGCAATTCTGGCTCTGACATTCTATCCCTACAGGACACGTGGCGACCACACACGCACTTCTTCCTTGCAATAAGACAAAGCGCAAGCCAGCAATTACGTCTCGACCCAGTGCATCAGAATGTGAAATCAAGCGTAACGGGTCCAATACGCGCGCAGAGAGAGAGAGAACGCCAATTCGGCTACAATTTCAGGGATGATGACTGACGCGCACAAATCAGGTGTCTTTTAACCAATGGCAAAGTTGTAAAACTGTGTCAGAATTCGATCTGCTATGCTGGCAAATTTTGAATTTGGCTACCGGCATCGAGAGAGGGAATTATATATATGGAAATGCAAGAACGATATGAAGATCAGAGATGTATTTACCGTTGTCACTGGGACTTTTCGAGTGATTTCTCGGTCAATTCAATTGTCATTTGGTATACGAGTAGCCCGCCTGGGGTTTTATTAAAAGATATCCAATTCGTGTAGATTAATGCAAATCATCGAAGCGCGATTATCTTCATTGGGATCGCGGCTCATCGCAAGATAATCTATCGCATCGCGATTTGCATGACAGTAGTTGGGAGCAGCAGGAGTGTGTGCGATGACGGAGAGAGAGAGTGTATATGGATCATGCAATTCGTTGTTGTGCACCTGACCAAGCTTCGTGCAATTGCTGATCTGAGCAATATGCCAAGGCTACTCGATCGAGTTATTGCCAGTGTATATGCATGAAAATTCTACAGAAAGATAAAAAAAAAATAGAAACTTCATGATCGTCAATTACTCTTTAATATTTTGTTATTATTTAATTATGTAATTTTGGTAAATTAGAGGGAAGATTGGACTTTAGTGGCAGTTATTAACTAATTAAAATAAGTATTATTTATTATTGAGCGTTATTTCTCGCCTGACTTCGCTGGGAGAGAGATTTTTTTATAAAGTTTTTTTGTGCCTATTTCACAATTATTTCCGATAAATTTGAGGTTTGGGGGGTGTGTGATAGTCTTGGAAACGGCGTCAAGGGGTTGTAAATTTTTTTGGGTGCTCATAGGACTCTATGGTAGCTGCAAAAGGATTTGATCGCAATGATTTAGCATTTGGATGTGCAAATTAATTAAAAAAATTCATCAATAAAAAAAAATTATAATACAATTATTGGAAATTTTTTCGTCATGTGTTTAAGATTAATTGGAAAATTTTCATGATAAAATTTCTGTAAACGTGTGATTTTTATACTTGATTTTTAACAAACCGAGGGTATAAAATAGTCGTGCGCGAGAGTATCCAACTACGGAAACTACACATTGCGGATAAAAAGCGTTGTGCATTTTAATTCCGCATAAAATATGACGAACTAGGGCATCACGGTCTCGGATCAAATAAGCACCTGACGAAGCGTGCGCATCTGAGCTCGATAAGAGTGCGAGAGAGACAGAAACAGGAGCAGGAGCAGCAGTGCAGAGGGAAGAAAGAGCCGTGGCGCGCGAGATGCAGGCAATATAAAAGTGTAACAGAGTGGGAACGTTAACGAGGAACTGATGTGGCTTTACGTCTAATGAGCGGTTTTCCTTTTCCGTTGTGACGCTGGATTACGATCACCATCACATTAATCGCGAGTCACGTGCGCGAATGCAGGTGTAGCTCCTGCAATTGCTGTCTGTATTTGTACGATATCACCGCGCGCGTTGCACTTGCTCTGTCTCGACACACTCGTCGTCTTCAACATTCTACGGCGATTCGCGTGCCAGATCGCACAAAACCAATTATACAATTACCCTCATTGACGCGCAAACCTAAAGGCTAATTGTCTAAAAAATTTTATACGGTTTTCATATTTTATTATAAAATAAAAATTGACATTTCTTTTTGTACCTAAAAAAATTTTTAAATCATTACTATTATACCCGAAAAAACTAATAATAATTATGATAATCCTTTAAAATAATGATTTCAATCTTACTTTAATTTTTACATAAATAATTAGATAGCACGATAAATTTTTTTAGAACTATAAAAATTTTTAATATTTCAATAACTCAGTAAATAAACGAAATAACAAAAAATGTTATAAAACAAAAATAATAGGAAATTAAATTATCTACAAAAAATGTAGAATAAATTTTTTTTATATTTTGCATTGTTGTCCAGATATTAAAAAAAAAAAATAAGAATTTTTAAAAATCAAAAATTTCTCAAAATTTGCAAAAAATGCAAAAAACAAAAATTTTTTTTTTAATATTTTTTGTAGAAAATTCTATCCTAATTATTTAATTCTAATAAAATTTTTGAATATCTCAAATCATTTACCGATTTATCATTGAAAAACTAGAAAAATCACGGTATCTACAAAATATCAAAGAACTTTCCTTTAGAAAATCTTTTCAAAAAAATTCAAAAAAATTTTTAATCTTTTCCAAATGTCCTAAAACATCTTCTAGAATCCACTAGCATAAATAAAGCACCAATAATACTCACAATCAACGTAAAAAAACGGGGTTTCCACACTAAAACCAGTGAATGAAACGTCCCTCATACGATAAAGTATCGTATATTCCAATCGAATGAGTCAAAGTAGACTCGCGGAAGCCTCATAGCGTCATACAATCGCGCATCAAGTGAATGAAGTCGTAGATTTGGCCCGGGCGATAAGATATCCATCTGATCGTCCATAGATACCTGAGAAGAATGAATGAAGTTCAGAGAGGATAGCGTGGCGGGTTGAACCCTTGAAAAAGGGTGGAATTAAGTTGCAAGTATAGTCCGGAGACTACTCTACTCACTGATATATTTAGCAGGACTGCGCAGCACAGCTCTATTAACGTAAAACTGCCTTGGGTGATTCCTGCCAGGTTTTTTGGCGAAAGACCGTGACGCAAAATGATGATCGAGATGCACGCGGCCATTTTCCTCTCTCGTTGAGGCTTTTGGGACGCTTGGTCGGCTCTCGTTTATACTCGGCCATTTGATTTAAGCGTTTCCCGCACAAACGACGACCCTGTACTTTAGCGTCGTTAAGGAAGCCACAACGCTGCTGCACTGTCGATAATTAAATTCTTTCACGCGATTGCCATCGCACAACGCGATCATCATCGTCACCGAGATGTTTCCCGATTTTTCATATTCGTCCTTGTTGATTTATTAGGTCTGATAGTCACCAAAGAGTGATATTAAGGGCCATTTTCGCGCGCACTTTATGCAACCATTCGATTTACGAGCTTCGTTTACATGCACACTATTGATTTTAATAACTGTGTCGTGCTCGAGAATATTTAATTATGTCTTCCACTGATTTTCTTCAATATATACTGTAATCTTCAAGATTATTACTCTTTTTTTTTTAAACTTCTTTCGTCTTGACGTATAATTCATGATTATTAATTTTCTCGAGCGACACTGCAAGTCTAATTAAAATCCTTGAACGTGACGATTTTAATCGAGTGTAGAACTCGTTGTCGAATGTGATATGATGGCGTTAATCACGTTTTTCCGCCAATCAATATTCATCAATCGATTGGGTGTGACAAGTTCTCGCATCGCGTTCAACTAATCTGGAAAAAAAGCGAAATTAGTTGGATGTTACACTACTTAAGACTAAATGTCGTATATAATTTTGTTGTTGTTGTTGTCATACACGAAGCAACAAAAAATGTTGTAGGAGTTGAATAATAGGGTATTTAATTACCGATAAAAAATTTAGAATAAATTTTCACTCTGTAGCTTCGATGCTAACCGGATGATTTTATCGTACAAACGGCGGGTTTTTCGATACAAGTAGTGTAACTTTACTAGAATGTTGCTTAGAAATGTTTTAATGTAATGCAAAAATTAGCAATATTGCAAAAATTTCTACTTACCACGCTCCTAGAGACGTCCGTACTGGCCAAAAACCCGGGAAGAACTGACAGTTTTCGTGGGAAAGTCCGACAAGCCCGGTTTAATTGTTTTTTGATATCTCTGACGTATATATTGATAAGATAGCAGGCATCGAAAAATCAATACTTTCGGCCACATTGCCAGTTGTTCCCGGGTTTTCGTCAAAAAAATAATTAATTAATTTAATCATCGAATTCACTGAGTTATCAATAATCAATTATAAATCGGCAGAATTTGGAATTTTTGTTTTTTATCACGCCTAAATGTTCTAAAATTCATTATCTACCAATAAGACATTTAGAACATATACTCTCCTTTTGCCATTATAGTTACTTACATATATTTGTATGTAAAAAAAAAATATGAGAAACATTATTCTCTTATCTTTTATAAAAAACGTACATTTACGATTTCATTCCGCGATTAAAGAAATGGAGCATCATGGTACTTATGGATATGGTATTGCGCTTGCTCGACAGGTGCTGGACAATTTGCCTCAAGCTTAGTTGTCACCCGATCGCCTTACAAGTCGAAATCCAGATCCTAACGGTTTATGTCCAAATTCAGTAGCAGTAACTCTGAAACAAAAAAGAAATATTCAAAAATTAAAAAAAATGAAATCTAATTCCACTATAATTCTTCTTTCTCCCAAAAATACTTATTAAACAATTGTCATATTTTTTATTCTTAAATCTAACAATTAAACTATGGAAAAAAAATTTTTTTTCAAGAATTTTATCACTTGAATTTTTATATTTAATCAATTTTTTGTATATTTTTCCAAGCATCATGATTTTTAAAGCCTCCAAATGATTATGAATGGATGGAGGAAAATTGGAAAGCACCAGCTGGATGACCAAGGAAGGGTATAAGAGTGTGTCGAGGACTTAGTAATGAAACTCTAAGGACAAACAAAACTGTCATGGACTGGAATCGCTGTCGTGAAACGTGGACAAAAGGCGAAACACGCTGACCGCGTGTTTGCGGTCGTTCATGCTCTGGCAGAAGGCGCGAGCACACACGATTGCGCGCAGGAGACGATCGAGAAAGCCGAAAAGAAAAGAGCGAGAAAGCGGAATCAGATACATGATTCAACGACATTAGGCTGTAGTGGATAATGAGCAAGTATTACAGGCACGTAAGGCCAACATATATACCGGTTTTCTGCCTTATGTTAATTCACTTTTCAAGCCAAACTCCAAATTACGTCAATATTTTCAGATCCTTTTTTCAAAAGTTAGAACACTCAATGCAGATGACGGCCATGGTGTACAGAAAACTCAGTAACAATCTGTATCCAGATGTCCATCCTGCTGTTTATTAACACCTTCAGTCACCTGAACAAACGGATCTTATTTTTGAAAATTAATATGCACCATAAACGAAATATCGCATCACTGAAATCAAAAATGGCTTTTATCTTTTTTTCTATAAACAAAAAATTAATATAAAATATAAATTTTTTTAAATAATTGATTAAATATGGTTTAGCAATGAGTTTTGAGACGTTTAGTAGAAAAAAACTTTTTAACAAATTTTTGACAGGGGTATACATACCCCTTTGGAAATTTTGATTTTTTTCGTTTTTTGCTAATATCTCGATAACTAAGCGAGATAACAAAAAATATTAAACAACTAAAATGATAGGAATTTTAATTCTTTACAAAAAATGTCGAATACATTTTTTTGATATTTTCATTAATTTTTGAGATATTTAAAAAAATCAAAATTTTCAAAAAATAATAATATCTCAAAAACTAAGGGAGATATAAAAGTTTTGCATTTACATTTTTTGTAGGAAATTTCATCCCCAATAATTTAAGTTCTATAATTATTTTCGATATTTCGCTTATTTATCGAGTTATCGTCGAAAAACTAAAAAAATCACGAAAACCGCAAGATTTCCGAGGTAGAAGAAAATTCTCCAAAAAAAAAAAAAAATTTCTTATCTCGTTCTAACGTCTTAAACATCATTTCGATTATCTTTTAGATTAATAAAATAAAATAATTAATAAAATAAATTGATAAAACAGAAAAAAATTCCAATTAATGGCCGAAAATGTGCGTAAAATTTAGTCGGAAGTGCTAAAAAATAATGAGTAACGGTATTAAAGGGCGTTTGTACATGCAGATTCGCCGCATCATCGTAGTGACCAGTTGTCTTGTGTGCCTAATCACACGTGCTTACACTCTGGATGGTGAGCCAGGTGCGGCAGGTGAGCCCGAGGGTTCATCACTCGGTACGTCATCGCACGAAAATCACTCGAATTCCGCTGTTAATTTTCCCTGGAAAACTCGAGAGATCCGCCTCGATGGTGGTAAGATTGTCCACAATTTCCAACAGGTCGTTCGACCGCATCTGCGATTAAATCACTCGAGCTCCTGAAGCCATCACAGGCCAGCTGCTACAGCTGATGCCTTTTTTTCCTTGGATTTCACGGGCAATTGGGTGGCTGTCGCGGTCACCCTGTCGCTGTCGTCCACGTGGAAAAGTCTCTGTAATTAATAAAGTTGATAAGAGTAATACGATCGACAGGCAAGTCTACATGGTCCTCGTGTTGTTGTATGGCCTCATGGGCAATCCAACACCGACTATACATGTGTTTTGTGACTGCACACGCTCCCGGCGACATTCTCTGAAATCAATCAGTCAAAATATTAAATGAGATGACATAATTATATTGTATTTATATTAAACTCACAATAAAAAATAATTTCAATTGTTTTTTTATTCAATAAATATTGGCTTTAATTTTTTATAAACATTTTGCCATGCTATCAATTTTTTTTTGACATTGATAGCAAAATTTGTAAAAAAAAATGACAGAAAAATTCATAAAAACTCAATTAAATTACTGGAACGGTCGTTTAGATTTGATATAAAATTTTTAACGCATTTTCTCGACCAACGACAACACTATACACATCTAAAAGCTTATAATCCAAGGTTATCATATTTGTTTCTTATCGCCGTAGTATTGATGTGAAATTCCTTCAAGTGTCTTTGAAAAATTGTAAACAAATATATAAAAACAGAACATGCAGCTTATAGCTCTATAAAAATAAAATATTTCACGACAAATACATCCAATAAATTCCTCACAAATGATAAATACAAAAATAAATATAATATATATGTAGAAAAAAAAATTTTGATAAATTTTCAATTATTAGCGATGAATACACGAGTAGAGAATTCATAAGCTAAAATTGGTTGTTGACGAAAAAATTCTTTTAAATCTTTAGAAATAAGTTTTTTCGAATTTTGAACCATAAATTTCATACATTCATCTTTTAATTCTTTTATATTAGACATCTCAGCAAATTCAATAATTAAAAGAACATTGTTTAAAGCTAAATTTTTTGACATTGTACTTGAACAAATTTTTTTTAAATCATCAACAGCATATTTATCAGCGACTAATAATAATTTAAATGCACTATCAAAATCATATTGAGCTGCAGTTTTGCCAGTGTATAAAAAATATAAAAAATCTTCCATAACATCGAGTTTAATGTCGATTATAGTGACACGATTTTCAATTGCTTCACGCATATTTGTGCAAAACATTCTCTGAAAAACTGGACTTTTTGTTACAATAATAATCTTGTGAACTGGCAATAACGTGCCATTAATATCGATAGTGGCATCACTAAACTCGGGATTTAGGTAGAAATATTCAAAATTATTTTGGCCTTTAAATACACTCTCAATGTCTAATATCTTTACATTATTCACAATTGTTTTTTTAGCCTCATGAATAACAATTGTACAGGAAATATTCAAGAAGTATTCAGCCAGTGGACAGGACTTGGGTATATTTTTAAAGTATTGACGAGGCAATGTAACGTCCTTGATGATAGATACATTTTTCCACTGACTAACTTCAACGCTTTTTTTAACACCATTGACAATTGCAATTAGAGTTGCATCAACTGCACACGAGTTGCTTTTACGAACAGAAATATCGATGCTTTGAGAATTGTTCATGCGTGCAGATAAATTAAAATGACAATTTTTCAGTAAATCCGAGTGAAACGATTGTGATGTTATCCATTTTCCGTTGTTTTTATTGAAGCACATCCAGTTGAAATTCAGACGATTTTCCTGGGTCATTTTGATAAACTGAAGCGAAAATAAAGCAAGTGTAAGACGAGCAATCAAATGTTCCGGAACGATTTTCATGCTATTTTTACTTTTAATCAACGTCTGGACAGAAATAACGGGGAATCGTGATTGAAAAAAAATTTTTGATGGAAAAAAACGTTAAAATGGAGAGAAGAAATGAGAAAAAATTTTTTTTACACTCACCAGAGACGAGGGATTATCCAACTACAACAGTGGCCAATAGTCTGTGATTTGGTATACGAGTAAAAATTTTGTGAACGCTTCTGTGCGACGTGGTGACGACTGAAAAAGTGATAGACGGCGTTGCGCGATGGAATTGATAACTAAACTTTAAAATATATCGACTGAACAAAATTCAAACGGTATCACCGACTTTGGGTAATTAGAACAAAAAATATGTAAATGTTCAAAATTGACTTTATTATCTATTATTTTAACATCAATGTGTTAAATTGGGTTAATACAATTTTTTTATGCATCTTTCAACTATAAATAACATTGAATATACATCCAAAAGCAATTATTTCAATATACAAAAAATAATAACATCAATCAAATTTTGATATGAGAAATGCTTCAAGTATTTAAACACACATTAATATGAAAAAAATCTTGAGAAATTATTTTAATAATAATAAAAATTAAATATTTAAAAAGGAAAATACTTCCCTTATAAATATTTATTGTTTAGATTTTTTATCAGCAATAACAAGAGTAGAGAATTCATACGCCAAATCTGGATTTGTATGATGAAATTTTTTTAAATCATCAGAATTAAGATTTTCTGCATAATTTACCATAAATTTCAATGATTCATTTCGCAAATAATTGATACTATATGTATCCGCAATTATAACAATAGAAACAACATTTTCTACAGTTAAATTTTTAAACAATGTATCCGAACAAATTTTTGATAAATCAGCTACATCATATTTTTCTGCGACTCCCAATACTTTTGCAGCAAAATCTACATCATTTTGAGCTTTAGTTTTACCGGTGTACAAAAAATGTAAAAAATCACGCATTACATCGACTTCGATATCAGCCATAATCACTCGATTTTCAGTACTTTCACGCATATCAGTAAGAAACATTCTTTGAAAAACAGAACTTTTTGCTGCAATAATGGTCTTATGAGCCGGTAATATATTGCCATCAATCTGAATAGTGACGTCACTTAATTCCGAATTGAGATAGAAATATTCAAAATTGTATTTGTTCTCTGGGACATTTTGAATATTCAATGATTCGGAGTGATGTTCCAAAACAGCTAAGCAAGTAACAATATCATCTACTTGTAGATTTTTCAATGCGTTTGCGCGATAATCAATGAATAAAAATGTAACTAACGAATATTCATTCCACTGACTAATTCTTTGAGTTTTTGTAATGTTATTAACAATTGCAATTAGAATTACATCGACTGGTTCACCGTGATATTTATAAAATTCAACTCCCAAATGTGTAGGGGTATGCCTGTGCAGAGTAAATTGTACTTTACACTCGGGCGTATTAACCGCTCCCAACAGGTCGAATACCTCGGATGTAACTCTATTGTAGTTATTGTTAAGATAATAAGTCCAGATCGGAGCCTTACTCATGTTGGCGAATAATCAAAATGAGAAAGTTGCGGTTAATATTAATTTAAGGTTATAAATTGAATATTTCACGATAATCTTCTTTTAATATGATGTCGATCAGCATCTGAATATAAATAATGAAAAGTCGGGGTTAAATGTATATTTTAAAACAACTTTGAACGTTGAAATATGAATAGAATAATAGAAAAAAAATAATAATACTTGCCAACGAGATATACGTATACATGTGACCTGCCGTTTTGATTATTTTTTGGCCGTTCGGAGAATAGTGGCAACGTGGCAAGCCACCAACGGTGGCGCGAGGTAAATGCAAACTAAAATTCACCCCCCCCCCCCTTCCAAAAATGCCATTACCGAATGTCGGTAATGAAAACAATTTTTTTTTTAAATAAAAATAGTTTCATTTTCGATTAAATTTTTACGCTAAAATACGTGAGTTGAAAAAAAGTAATTAACGAGTGCGATCGTACCGCCGCCAAAACGTGACGCGGCGAGACTGGCAACTAAATTCAAATCTTATTTCCGATTTCAAATTAATAGAAAAAAAATTAAAACGTGGTTTTCAGCTATATGCATTTGTTGATATTCTAAATATCAACAGTGAAAATTCGTCTATATTAGAATTTTGGAGAGTGAGCTAATTCAATTGGATATCTTATCTCCCATGCGTTTGGGCTAAATGTCAGCTGTTTGACAGCGTAGGGTCATTCACCCCCGGAGAGACCATCGGGGTTTCTTGCGTGTCGAACCATTTCATCTCTCTCGCGTCTGCAAAACCGCAGTCTTTTATGCTTCACAAAAAATCACACTTTATCACAAAACCCAAATCTCCACGCGGTTAAATCTCAAACTCGTCCCTTCAATCAACCGATTTTATTTAAACACAATTTTTTTTTTATAAACTCTCCAATCATTATGTATTTTTTAATTTTCTCCTCATTAAAAAAATTAAAAATTAAAATAAAAATCAAATCACATCAAAAACAAAATTTAAACATAATTAAAAATTTTTTTAACATGGTTTTTTGAGAATTTTAAATTTTTAACAGCATTAAGAAAAAATAAAAAATATGTAATCGGCTGAAAATTGAAGAAAAAAAAAATTTTTTTTTTTTACTTCTTTTTTTCCTAAATGAAATCTTTTTCAAGTCGTTTGTCATTAAAATAGAAAATTTTCAATAATTTTTGTAATAATTTAACGATTAATATTTTATCAATCCATAGTATCTCTTTAAATAATGCGACAGAGAGCAGTTATTCGAATTTTTTTAACTTGAAATAAAATTGAAGAGAACCCGTATCTTCTTCGTGTAAAATGTGATAATTCATTGGGCTCGTGGCACGAGTCCTTGTCGATATTGAGAGCGGAATGAAAAAAAGAATCGTTTTCACCAGATCGAAATCGTCTGATTGTGAGTTACGACGCCAATTACAAACTTACAACGCTAACATGGTCGTTGCATTTATATACATATATATATATAAATATACGTTATAAGAATATAATTTTAGCACGGCAAGTGAGGTAGAGCAACAGCATTCACCGCATCCTACCCCTCAGAGTGGGCCCACATCACCACAGTGCCCACTTTTTCATCACAGTAAAATGTTCAAGTATTAATGAATCGAATCTCTCGATCAATTAATATTGATCGGTGGTCATCATACGCAAAAAAACCTCTTGATAAACGACATAAACGTAAATACACTCGCAAATGAACGATTTCTCGATGATTTCACATTATGTGACGACAACATTTCAGCCTATTTATTTATAAATCATCTAATATCAATTATTTAAACGCCTTTTACAACAATAAATATGTCAAGAAAAAATCAATTATTTAATTTTTATAGACTAAAATATCAAAATTTTCGTCAAAAATTAATTAATTAATTAATTAATACCTATTTTTAATTGAACGTTATGCTATAATATTTATTTTTAAAAAATAAAAATAAAAATAAAATTTTTTCTGCGTACAAAAAATGAAGAAAAAATCCCTCATGTTAAAAAATAATGTTTTTTTTTTTCAATTATTAATATTTAGAAATTATATTTAAATTTCGGAAAAGTTGTAAGAAAATTTTTTTCCAATATAAAAATGTGAAAATACACACTATTATAAATGTATAAAAATATTTAAGCTGCAGAAAAATACTTAATATTAGAGGCAGATTGATTTAAATCACGTAGCAGGATATTTTATCGATTGATATATCAAGATGTTTAGTGTCGGAATTGCAGGAAGCCAAAGATATATCCAAATAAATTTTTAGATGAAGATGATGAGATTCTATAAGAGCCTGTCGTTAAACTTTACGACTTTATTCAAAGTGGCGCGGTTAAATTTTATGATCAATCGATCGGATTGCCGATTTTCGACCTCTCAGACCCATATATAGTTTTTTAAAACATCAGCCACCACCAACCACATGCCGTTTTCTTGTTTGCCTGGCTGTTGCTATATGGGTTTTAGATTGTTTTTTTTTTTTGCAAGATATATCCCATCTTGAAGCATTCAAAAATTGTCTGCAGCTTGCACACTTCACTTCTGTCCCGACTTCAAAATATATGCAGACAATCTGCGTGCGCGGTAGTGGACTTTAAATTGAAGAACAACGAATAAATATATTGGATATACAAAGTGCGAATCAGTCGTTGGGACTTGGGGCGATGTTAATAATTAATCCCTGAGCATGTCTCGTCGTGAACACACAGCTGCTCGTTGTTGTAATTGCGGAGCTTGTAAGGCGCGCGTATACTCACTCTCATCGCCAATGAAAAGTTACTCACAACTCAACGGCTGCAATTTTTTTTTACTTTCACTCGTCGTCGTCGTCGTCGTCGTCGCGGCGCAGGCAGTTGCTATTATATCGCTTTGTCACCGCAACAATTGAAAATAAAGATTATTTAACTCGGATAAATATTAATAATGGGTTTTTTATGAATTTGAAATTTTTTTTAGTCTTAAATTGACGGATAAAAAAAACGTGTGCAACCATTTTCAATTAAATTTGAGTCCTTAATCTTGCCATTCGCTTCCTGCTTGCGTTGCCACACTGTAATCCGATTTTTTTAAGTTAATTCCCTCTAAAACACTTTTAGGGCCCGAAAATCCGCTTTCTCAGACTATATAGTTTGCATTTGTTATTATGTACAATATGGAAATTCAATTGAAAAATCGATTTTTAATGCTCACAATGAATAATTGGATTATTTTAGTTGGATATCCAACTAATCCAAGTAACGCCAAAGGAGCAGATATTTTTTTTACTCAAAGTTTTGTTAAAAAATTGATTTAAATAATTTTTCAAAAGATTTTACGTCATTCCAACAGTGTATTTTCTGTTTATTAAACAGAATAAATTTTAACAACAAGTTTTGGGCATATTTAGAGAAAAAAAAAATTTTTTTTTTTCTTCCAAATTTTGACGATGACACCCCTTAGATATTGTGACTTTTTTGGTTTTTTACCGATAACTCGAGAACTAATCGAGATAACAAAAAATACTATAGAACTAAAATGATAGGAATTTAGATACCCTACAAAAAATGTAGAATAAAATTTTTCAATATTTTGTCTTGTTTTCGAGATATTTTGAAAAATCGAAATTTCAGAAAATCGGTAATATTTCGAAAACCAAAAGAGATATAGAAAATTTTATTTAACGTATTTTATAGAAAATTGAATCCTTTATCATTTATTTAGAATAACATTTTCTGTTATCTCACTTATTTATTGAGTTATTACAAAAAAACAAAAAAAATCACGAAAATCACAATATTTCCATATTTCCAAAATTTTTTTTTATCTTAACCATATAGCTTAAAATTCATCCGGGTAACTTTAACTGCCCTTAATTACAATGCAACAATTAATTCTACCTAATAACAACATTCATAGTAGACTAAACATTTTTTTTACAATCTGTTCTACATACCTTCAACGCACGAAATACTAAAGCAATTTTTGGCAACCATAATAGCATGATAAACTGTCAAAATTGACTATAAAATCATCGGCTATTTAGGTCTTTAATTTTTATTTCCCCCCTAGCGTAGTTTATGTAACATAAAAAAATGTATGAGAGCAATTTAACGAAAAAAAAACCGGATGTTTTTTCGCAGTGCGATTACCATTTGGTGGGCAGTTGACATAGCATTGTAAGAAAGTGGAAAGCCGATATTTTACCGAGAGCTATGAAGGAGTACCGCTCTGTTTCAAGTTGTGTAGGTGCAATTATCGTGAAGACTACCTATACACGAGAGTAGTTTTCTGCGGAGAATTGTCGGTCGCAACGGCAGCTGCCCCAAGTGATGAACATTGTTGGGCACATTCCTCGCACACACAGACGTGGAAAATTGCGTGAGTTGGAATCGCAGCAAGAAGCTTTGCGCGACATCCTTCGCAGCATCAATCACTGTTGCCTCTCTTGCGAAAAATTTATGTATGAGGATTCATGCTTGGCTAGAAATCATGTGAATGTCAACAACTCCCATCATCCGCATCATTTATCATTTCACATAGCATGGATTTACAAAATATCTTCATAATTCAGTGGGACTTCATCTCACAGCAATGAATAAATCATACAAGACGATATTTATCAATCATTATAAATTCTCTCACGTGCTCATGACAAATCTTTATTAATTATATATCTTCCGTGGAATGAAAAATTCTAAAAATTTTTTTTGTTCTTCATTAATATTCGAGAATTCGAGATTTTTTACACGTTGATCGATGATCCATGCATTAAAATTCCTGCTAATTTATAGTTTAATCAATTGATTAGGTTTTTTTGGATTTAATTTTCTTGAAATAAAAATGAGACGAAAAAGAATTTATCGTGTTAGACTATTGAAAATTTTTTTAAAATCATTCGACAAAATTTTTCCCGAACTCCTGGAGCTTTCCACGGGGTTCAATGCTATTGCATTTTCCGGAAAATTGTCTGGAAAACCCCGGAATATGGTTCCACACTCTCGGAAACGCCGTATTTGACCTCGAAAAAATTTTAAAGAAGAAAATATCACGAGAAAACAATCTATAATCAACTGTATTATATTTTTTAAGATTTTTTTCCGGACTCCTGGGACCTTTCCCAGGGTTTATCTCTATTGTACTACATGAAGACAGGTCTAGAGAACCTTCCTGAATTATAGGCAATAGTCCAGATCATGTTCTAATTATCCGCAGAAAAATAAGTGAGAAGAAGAAATGTCGAAAAATGAAATGACAGTGAAGTTGAGTTTTGGAAGAATTTTTTTGCGAACTCCTGGGGCGTACTATCGATATGGAACTGCTCTACTAGATGTAAAATTGTCCAAAGAACCTTGCGAAAATCAGAGAGAAGAAGATACAACGAGAAATTTTAATTGATTGATTTTTTTACGATTTTTCTCAGGACAAAAGTTTCAAAAAGTACCAAAAAAAAATTCAACCTCTCTTCGCATCAGTGAAGACCCATGTATTTAAATTAAGAGCTCCTCGTGCAGTGGCTTTTTCATCATCATCTTATATATTCCACCCTGCTTCAAAACGTCAAACATACAATTTACTCCTGTGCTCCTTTCTTTCTCGCGGTTTTACAAATTAAATTGCCAAGCAGTCTGCACAATAGATTGGATAGTCTTTATATTTATATATGAATGAATAATTATTTTTCGTCTTATTTCTGTCGTTTTAGCCATCAACGATCTCACGATCAGTCTTTCCTCATCACGCACTCTGATGTGTTTCCTTAAGCCATCTGTAGTATATTATTATTCGGATATTTGACTTCCTGTCTTAATTAATATTATTACACATCCTGTATATACACTGCCTTAAAAAAATTCTGTATACTTAAATTTATCAAAAATCGAGTGGTTTGTCGAATTTTTAACTCTCTGAAATAAAAAAAAATAAATAAAAATCAGTGTTTAAAAATGATTTTAGGTCACATTACCCATGTAAAATATTGATATTTAATTTTTTTGTGATTATTTAATGATGATTAAATCTAATATATGCTTATAAATGATGCCTCGAGTGTAAGATTGATCTTCAGTGATCATTAACCACGTGACCCACATATCTTGCGGGCTACTCTTCCGCTTCTGAGAACTGCGACTTTGGATTGGCATAACCGGCCGAATCCGCGATGGACCATGCATTGCCATACCTGATGATGGCTGCGTGAAGGAATCTGGCATAACCGTCATCGAGTATAACCATAAGCGTGCAATAACAGCTTGGAAAAAAAATATGAGTCAGGGAATAATATACCCGGAAAAAAAAAAGTTGGTCCACGAGTTGCAATTTTCATCAATGCCTCGTCTCATTATTTTTTATGGCACTTTTTGATGCATCGAAGGATTACATTATTTGCTTGGGCAAATATTTCTTTCGTTTTTTTCCTTTTGCGATTTTCACCCAATTTTGGAGCATTCAAGTTTACTCAATTTTTATTTCAATGTTTCAATTTAAAACAAAAAAAACAAAACAACTTTTTTCCGAGATATTTAAATTCAAATTATTAAAAAAAAAAAAAACAATTAATCAATAACTAAACTAATAACGAATAATAAATAAAAAAAATTCATTATTTTCAGGTAATAAATAGAAAAATGTCGAATTTTTTTAGATCTACAATTAATCCAACTAATATCGATTATTTTTGTGATTTTTTAATTCCCAAAATATCTTTAAAATTATACAATCTAGACATTTTTTACAAGAGATCTTTTTTATAGAGAATTTTATTACCTACAAAAAAGGTTTCTAATAAAATTTATATAACTCGCATTCTCATCAAGATATTAGCAGTTAAAATGTTCTTAACTTTTCTCAAGTAAAAAGTTGTATATAATAATTATGCTTCTTTCAAACAGAATATCTTGAATACTGTTAGAAATACAAAGTTTTTTCAAGAGATCTTTTTTGCAGGGAATTTTATTATCTACAAAAAAGGTTTCTACCAAAATTTATATAACTTGCACCTTTAACAAGATATAAGCAAGTTAAAAACGGTCTCAATGTTTTGACTCTTTTTTTCTAGTGTTAGACACGCGAAATGTAAAATATATTTGTAGCCACTGAATTTGTTTTTTAATGGATGCAAAATTGTGGCGACGAAAGATAAGGAAAAAAAATTGTCAAATAATTGCGTGGAAAAGAGATGAGAAATAAAAAAAAGGGAGAAAAAATATATATGGAAGGAATGGGCCGACGATGCGAGGTGCGGTCGGTGAGAAAAGTGGATGCAGTCGCACGTCTCAGCTGGATCGCACGCGCTGATCCACTTCGATTCGAGAGAGTATAAACTGAGGAGAAAATTGATGATCGCGCGTGCTCAAATGCGTGCCGACCGTGCCATCAAACGCGACACAGGAAATGTATATATCGATGCTCACGTTAATTTAACTTACAAAAACAATATTTTGCTAAAAAAATTAATATCGTTTTTTTACTACATTTTTTTTATCGATGTAAAAGTAGTTTTTGTCACTTTTGCTAATTAAGACTCTCTATTTACTGTGCATGCATTCATTATAGCCGCATTTGTATATCTCCAAGTAAAGTCAACTTTTACATGCATACACGGCGCTTAGCCTTCATAATAATGGAAATTTATGCATATCCGGGGGGTTATTAACTTGTTTGGATAATTGGCCTGTGCATTCAAATCAATTTTAAATCAATGAATATATTTTTAAAAGATATGGCCCAGATTATTATGTCTTTTAAAAAGTCACACACAAATTCAATATTTTCATCCGCAACATGAGATTTCATAAAATTCCCGCGGTTTTCTAAAATATTATTTATTAATCTATAGTTTTTAATACTCTGTCTGACGAACTCTTAAAAAAATTTTCAACCCCCTAACGACGTTTTAAAAACCACTTTTTAGCCCTTCAATCTCAAAATCACGAAATTCGATGGAAAATAATCGGGAAATTTATTGTTTCACGCTTTGCTTAGCAATGGAAATTTTTTCAAAGTTACTCTGGAGTGTAATTAGCCCCCCCAAAAAATTTTCAACCCCCTAAAGTCGTTTTAAAGGCAACCGCTAGCCTTAAAATCTTAAATTCGCGAAATTTGACGAAAAAAAATTAGGTAATTCATAGTTCCATGCTTTGCTTCTTAATGAAACTTTTTTTACAGTTACTTAAGAGTGTAAAAAACACCCCAAAAAATTTCCAACCTCCTAGCGCTATTTTAAAGACTATCAACAACCCTCTAAACCTCATTTAGTTGGATATCTATGTTTTTATTTAGTTAAATATTCATATTTTCCAACTGTTTTCAGTGGCTCGCAATTTTTGACAGTATCAATATCCTTTAGAGTTTAAAAAATGCATTATTATATCCTAAACACTGAATTTTGCCAGCCAAAAAAAGCTAACTATACAAAAATAAACTGTCATTCGACTTTTATGTATTAATAATTTTTTTATACAAGTAAAATAATTTTTCTAAAAGGCATAAAGTACTGTAAATTAATTTGAAAAAGTCCTTTCTACCTTTCCTCTATATATTTATCCCGAAAACGACACGATATACAAGAATTGGTCACATAAGTTTTTTTGTACTCTCAAGAATTCTTTACAAAAAGACTTCTGAATAAAGATGTTCGAGGATGTATAAGGGCAAAGCCCTTTCTAACAAAGAGAAGTGTTTATTTTTAACGAATCAACGAATTTGTAATTTTTTTTTTTCTTTCTTTTCTCTCATCATCAATTAATTTTTTTCCAAATTTTATATAATTAAACTACCCACTATTTTTTATGAAATTCTCAAAACCATACAAATAACTATCATTATTATTAATGAAATATAATTTAAAAATATTTAAAAATAATTACAACTCACTGGTATAACAAAAAACATTATAATCAGTGATAAAACTCAATGTACTAGTCGACCAAGAGTTCATGCTTGTTTATAAAGTATTATTATGGTTGAAAATTTACAATTAACATTATTAAATGCATGAAAAATCATTCAAATCAATCCGAATAAAAAGTAAAATGTAAAAAAAAATTAAAATCACAAAAATTTGATCAATAATGTATCTAAAAACATTAATTATTTGAAATTTCTTAATTGTTTTCTTCATTTTACAGTCTAAAATGACCACACACATGGCATAAGCGCGAATTAATTAGTATTGCCGGGCTTTTAATGTCCCAATATACCCAACGCTTCAATTATTTCCCAAATAAGCGTCTTAAAATGTCATATTAATTGTCATACGCAAATATAATCCTGCTCCGATGATATCCAACCTACATATATTCCCACTATACACAATCCAATGCATTTAACGACTTTACAAAATTAAAACTGCACGAAAAAAACGAAAAAAAAAAAAAAAAATGTGATAAACATTTGTCAATAAATGTCGTCGAATTTACCCGAATAAAATGGCAATAATTTAACCGAAAAGTCGCATTTATATTTCATCTTGTATGCTATTAAGTATAGTCCCCTGTGAAAAAGCATGTCCAAGATTTTTCGGGAATCAATACACACATACAAAATACACATGCAGTGCGCGGCGGTGGCACGTGATTGGAGAGTCGTATAAGTAACGGAATCATGTTTGTCGATCAACAGCTTTGGTAATCGTTGGATGGACCGTCCATCAAAATGTGGCGCGAGCTGGATCTTTAAAAGTGTACAGGCGGAAAAAAGGGTTTTATTTTGCGCTGAAGGAAGAGAGTAGCCAATGCAAGCCGTAAATGGATTCCAGCTGCGGGGCTGCACACAAACACACGGGGCAAGAGAGAACGAAGAAACGATCTTTACGAACGATCAGAGATACTTGGAGGATCTGGATGAAATGCTTGCATGCATGCACTTTCTGTGGGTCGACGATTTTGGGCATACTTTACGTCGCCGACCATCATACGAAATAAACCACCAGACCAAATCCGACTCTATCAAGATTTCCATTGAATTTTCGTGTTCCTGCCCGTAATGATGATGCTTTTTTGTATTGCTCATGTCCAATGAGTCTTGCTAAGCATAAACAAGTTGAAAAACCGAGTTTTCAATAATTTTTTAAACTAGTATACTGTCCAGATAACTTTTGTTCATCACAGTAATTCAACGGTTAGGGACGAAAAATAACCTATTGACAACGTTTAAGTTCACCCTCGAGATCATCGAGGGGTAAATATGAATATAAATCATGTCTGTACTGTATAATTCGCGTGTATATCCGGTAAATTATCGTTCACGAATAATTTTCAGTTAATAATTTACTTGGAAATAAATTTGTAAAAATGTTTTTCACTGTAAAATAACAGAAAAAATTTTTTTCCCTTCTACTATAGAGTTAAAACAGCGATAAAAATAGAGAAAAATCATGATAATAATTGATTTAAACTTTCAAAATCATTTTTAAAGACTGAAATTTACAATTAATTTACTCTGTATGATTATTAAATAATTAATTCATTAATTAAGTTATTTATAGCCTTTAAAATAAAAATGAATTGCATTATTGTATAAAATCCTTGAAAAAAACCGATTTTTTCAAGATTTTTTAATTGTTTGGATTTTTTATGCATAAATTATTGTTTTACTCATAATAATTGCTTTTCTTGTGGGAAATTAAATGGCTTCACGTGATGGAATTATTTTTCATTTCATGTAAAGAAATTATGTCGTGAAGAAATAAAAGCGCAAAGGACCTAATTTCCAGATTTTTTTTTTTTTTTAGATATTTCAGACTAAGAAATATCTATACCCATGTAAAAAAATAATTTTTCAACAATAAAAAATAGATTAAATGAAATAAAAATAGTTCTATAATATTGTAGTCAAAGATTGGACCGAAAAAATTTTTTTTTCAATAGGATGAATAATGTTTAAAAGAATTTCGACAATTTTCCGACTAGCAAAATGTAGAAATAATGTAATACTAGTTAAATCTGATCTATTACTCGATTAAATACGATATAAAAAAAACGTGACAGGTTAGTGCAACAGATGTTCAAATCGATCAGCTTTCTCCAGTTCTTTCTCTCTCTCAAAGTTATACTGCTTGCGCGCCAGTAATGACACCTTCTTGCCGCACTTGCCACTGGGATTTTTACGGTGTATGATATCTGATGATTCTCCATCGAGTGCGAAGAAGAAATGGTCCGTCCCGCTGCGTCAATTTCACCGGGGGGAATAAATGTCTGATGGCATGGAGAGTAATCACCCTGAAACTGAATTGTCAAAATATAAACTGAAGATACATTATAGCCTATATATAACACTGATAAAATGTAAATAAATGTGAGAATTTCGTTGATATATCTGTGTGATTAGTTGAAAGGAAATGATGTGGAACCGTGAGAATAAAAGTGCGTTGGGCAGGTGTGCGTTGGCAATCAAATTCATCGCGAGCTTATGTATTTGTCTTGGAAGATACGCGACTGATGATGTCACTGATGGTATATTTTAATTTTTAACTAATCCAGGATGGTAAAAGGGTGATGACCGTTGTGTCGATCTCTTCGACTAGTTTCCGGTGGGCCACCTGCAGCAGGACGACTCGCAGAAGACAAGTTTTATTTAATAGAACACTTGCTGGAGACACGTGCATGCGTTATAGATCAGGTGTTTCAACTTTTCGCTGGGTTTTCAGAGTCGTTCAACCAATATATACATTCAGAAATATACCTGTAACGTAAAAACAATATTTGTCACATTAATTAACTACATATGAGTGCTAAAAATATTTTAAATAAATTTAACATACATGTTAACACTATAAAATAAAACTAACCTGCCAAAAAGGGCTTATAAAATTTTTTTTAATTATATATTTGAAAAGTTGATAAAAAATGAGGAATTATTAATAATCTATATTTTAATAAAGAGCTTCGTGATGTTTGAAAAAAAAAAAATTTACTTTTTTTTTTGTAAATTTTTCAGAGGAATATAACAGAAATTTCAGAGTTTTTGTGTTTTTTAGTGATAACTCGGTAATTACGTGAAATAATGAAAATTTTTATAAGATTTAAATAATTGGAGTTTTTATTCTCTAGAAGAAACGTAGAATAATTTTTTTATATTTCAACTCATATTCGAGATATTTTGAAAAATCAAAATTTCAAAAAAATCGATAATATCTCAAAAACTAAGAGAAATATGAAAAAAACTTATTCAACATTTTTTATAGCAAATTTGATCTTCAAAAATTTAACTCGAATAATATTTTTCTCTATCTTGAATATTTACCGAGTTATCGCGAAAAAACAACAAAAAAAAAACACGAAATTTACAAAGTACACTTTGGCAAAATTTTCCCAAAAAAAATTTTCTATTACAAATAAATGTCCCAAAACTTATCTCAGATATTTAAAATATAATTTAAAAAAATACAAATTAATTATTTAAAAAAATTTTAATTATATACTTACACTATAAAAATTTGTTTTAATGCAAGACATACCTTGTTTAAAATATATGATAATTTTTCTTCGTTATTTTTCTTATATTATATATTTCCGTGCGGGTGCTGCAACTGAACAATTGATGTAATTACCGTCATCACAAAGTTCGCAGGTGGATGATGGTGACCGCAGAGTTCATTGGGCGCAAGGCGGAAGGAACTGCATAATATAACTTGAAATATAAAGGTATATTGCTCGATTGAGCGTGCGAACCAACGTCTCTGGGCTTATTTGTAATTAAAAATATAAGAAACTCCCGTGGACAAGTGAATTGACAACCCGCATGTCACAAGAAAAATACCCAGTCTTTTTTTCTTCATATATTTACTGTGGGAAAGAAATTTAATCACCCTATAAATGTTAATGCATTCGATTATTTCGGCAGTAGAGGGCGTGTCACTGTTGCTACAGGTGTTCTCGCAAGTGAAATCAAGAAAATTCTTGATTCAGAATTGAATTTATTAGGAATAGAATCCCCTCCAAAAAAAAAAAAAACCACGATCAAAGAAAGTCACAGAGGAATCCCCTCAATGTGAATTCATATTTACAAATATTTTTCTAAAAAGGCATTTCGTTTCACCTCGGGTTTTTTTTTCTCTCCGAGAGATCGCGCGGACAATGGATCTTGTTCGCAGTTTGCATAACACTGGGTCAATTTAGAGTATTCAGAGAGTAGATCTATACATTGTGACCGCATTTAGTGGCTTGTCTAATAGATTGGGGAACGTGTGAGGCCCGGATAATTGACTCGACGGGGAGCTCAGCGTGGGAGTTTCATTTCGGAGATACACGCACGCACACTAAAAACTATCTGCAAATACTTATATCATTTTCAAAGCACAGTATTTTGTCATATATATACATATAAATAGTCAACAAAAAAGGAAAACAAAAGAATACCCACCTTCGTCATGGTGGTCCGCTTTATTCTTGCTGATGATGATAAAATAAGAACTTTTTCCAAAAAATCCTCAATCTCCAAGTAACAATTGACCCAAATTTTTAATTTATGACCTCGTTAGATCCTCCAAGTGTCTGAAAAAAAATAAATTATAAATTATAAATGACTATAACTGATGGATTTTTGATACATATACAATAATAAACATATTTTGAACCCTAAAACATATTTTTGCACGAGCCTATACTTAAAATAAAATAAAAAAGTTTTTTTTTTTAAACTAACATCCTATGATGTAAAAAAATTCACAAATCGAAGGAAACAATTAATGATGATTTTTATTTATTTTTTAATTCTTATAATCGTACCACGATTATGTTTGATGGAAATAACTATTTTTTATATAGATGAAAATTTTTATTAATTTATTTTGAGTCATATTCGATGTATTTCAACCCCTAGTAGACGAAAATGAAAAAAATTGTCTATTCTGGGCTTAAAAAGTCAAAATAACTGTTAGTATAAATTTTATATCAATCGATTTGAACGAAATACTGAATAAAAAATGTTATAAATTTTTCTGTTCAATTATTCGATAATAATTGCAGCGAACGATTGTGATACAAGGAATAAATTGAAAAGAATGCCAGAATGTTGATGAGCATGTAAAAACCTGTCTATCATGATTGGTTTAAGCCACAAACCAAAACAGGTGTTAGACCCAAACACGTCAACATTGTATATCCATGTTATACATTGTATGTCACTGAAAACAGTGATTTGTAATTGGGGTTTTCCGTCTGTACTATGGGATTTTTTTCGACATCCATATGCAACTATACGCATTCGTTACAAAAAACCGCGAAGACAGTCGAAGCGTGACGATAATCCTTGGCACGAGTCGTCGGGGCGATACGAAGCAGCCTGCATATCCAAAGTCTCGGGTTAGACGGGTAAAATAAAGCAACAAGACGCAAAACAGGGGCCTTGCGCCCTGCATTATGTAGGCCCGTAACATCTGGTGCTGCCAAGACGAGGCTTGCCGGCGTCGACGGGGACACCATATGCCATCGGCGACCTCTCCAGGATTCCGGGTGGTGTTGGATTTAACGGTCAGCCCAGCTTTTCAGATGTTCCAACCCCAAAGTGAAATAAAATTACTCATTAAATGGATCTAAGTGAATATTACCACTGTAATAACAGCAATACCTACTTAATTATCTATTTTCAAACATATTACAATAAATTATCTATTTTATTACCTAACCCATAACTTTTTTTACACCAAAATAATTTTTTTTCCACCTCTAAATCAACGAAAAAAATCTTTTATCATTGCATTAACCATTAAACTCATACAAATTCAATTATTTATTAATATAATAACAATTATTTAATGTAAAAAAATTTAATGAACCTTTATCCCGCATCCGGATAAAATACAAAATTCATGTTTTTAAAAAAAATAATTAAAAAAATTAATTATGAAATGTGAAAATCAATATCGTAGGTACGTGAAAAAATTTTTTTTTTTAATAAATAATGTCAATAGACTCGTGAGAGAGTCGAAAAAGAAGACTCGTGAGAGCTTATAAAAAAGAAGAAAATTAATATCGCCTCCCGTGCTCTGTTAATCGTGAGTCAACAGCTTGATTTCACTAATCCCATTCCCCAGTCTGATATAACAAGTGGAAAAAAGAATGATCAAACAACGCTGAGCCATGGAAACTAATCCAAAAGCAGCTCAAGTGAGTTAGAAAATGGAAAACCCCGGAATAATTGACATTGCAACACGAATTAAGCGGCAAGTGTGTCATATTGTTGGTTTTTAATCCGACTTTATTGCAATCTCCGGGACAAAATAGTCCCCTCGATGACATCAAAGGTGTCGCAGGCACGTCGGAGGGTATATCGCGCAGAGTCGAGGGGCAAAAATCGTTCAGGGAGGGTATTTCGGTTTTTTTTTTTACCTGTCCACGTGGCGACACGTGGCGCGCGCGCGGCTATACGAAACAGTTGGGGCCCCTCGCTCGTCGCTTTGGCCGTTGGACATGCTCTGATGGGTGTTTGCAATCCTTCGCTGCGATGGCTCATCCTCTGTCACCCCTCTTATTTTTATCGGGCAGCATCAAAGCCCTGGGCATTTGATTTCCTAGCACGTAAAAATCATATACAGAAGTATACACAACGGAAATATAAATTGATGAGAATCCGTGATAATCAGAAGATGTGGGACATATTGGCGAGTGTCATGGGGGTAGTTCAGTTGGCACTACCAACCAGTATAAGAGTCACTCTTCTCTAGAAGCATCTGCCCCGTATATCGCGGCTACCACAAGTTTTGACGGCTGTTTCCTTACACTCTGTTGCTTGGATTTCCTGATGAGTCTTTTTTTTTTTTAATTCAATTAAATATTTTTTTTCCTTCGAACCTCTCAATAACCCCCAGGCAGTGGCGTGAATGGGCGCGAGAAAAGGTGTGATGGAGGATTTCACAGAGGATTGTTGTGAGTCGATGAAACAGCATCTATCTCGATGATGTTTGCTTTGGAAAATTATTTCGAAAAATCCTGAGGGAGTCACCACATGGCGCGCCATAAAATGGAGTCTCGTAGGGCGCGTGTGTCACGATTTTAATCATTGAAATATTTTTTTATATTATAGAAAAATGCTGCGAAGAATAAAGTGAAATGTAAAATAATTGTTCGAGCTGAGTTTTAAGAGTGGAATAAATTTTGTTCCGAGATATTTGGCTGTAGATAATCATCTACCCTAGCTATTCGATAGATATATTGAGATATATGGCATGATTCGTAATTATTACAAGGTATTTCGGTATACTCACAAAGTTGAAGAACAGCAAGCCGGCTGGATGATGGCCCTGCGGGGTTTGCTCTACTCCCGCATCGACCCCACCGATTTCCGCCGCCTGAAAACGTCATGTGGCACATTAATTGGACCGGTCTCGGGAATAAAAGAGATTCGTTCGCCAGGAGGGGCATGTATCGCCCATCAATCCGTCGATGTGTATCATCTGACTATACACCGTGGTTAACCGAGTTCTAGAAAATTTTTAAACAGTCAGTCAATCTTTTCAAAGTCATTCCAATTTTATAACAAGAATTTTAACCCAAAAAAGCAATATAAAAAATTACTTATACCTCTATTAAACCATCAAAACATGCATATTATCCTTAAATGTCTACTCTGAACATAATTTTGATTGAAAAAATTTCCCAAGCATTATTTTGTGAGAAATATTTATAAAAATTATAAATTAAATACAATTGTATTGAAAAAATTTAATAAAAAGAAAATAATTAATTTTATCGATAATTAAATATTTATATCTCACAAATGTTAAAAAAAAAAAAACATAAATTATACTTTAGGAGGAAAAAGGGTTGAAATATCGACTCAATTGTAGAACTAAATTAATTTAATAATATGTTAAGAGTTTAAAAATTAATTTCAAGCTTAAAAAAATTTTTTACTTTAATCTTAAACAATTAAATCCTAAATTTTTTTCTTTTTTTTTATCATATCATGTTCAAGGTAACGATAAAATGCGTGTTATTAGCGGATGAAAAACAAATAAAATACCGTGAGTTTCAAGAGCATCACGTAGGTATGTCAGATGAGCAGTGTCTGTGCAGTTCCAAGTTTGGTGTGCGATAAAAAGAAGTATCAACCGATGGCGAAGATGATACTTATGGTGAACTGGGTACATATATATAAATACAACCAACAAGCGCTGCTACTCCAGATTCTCTTTGGCTGACATCAAAGAGGGTCGGTGAAAGTGCATCATCCTCATCATCATCAAGTATATATCTGAAAACAACAGAGATAAATAAATATAAATAAATACAAAAGCACAAATAAATTGACTAATCATTCAGCCTTAATGTGTCCTCTGTCTTTTCTCTGTCAATTGGAGTTTATTAGGAGACAATAAATTACATCGCAAATTGACACTTGAAGCCATTTCAAGAACGCGGAATTTTTTTTCATGAAGAACCCACATGAATTTCTCTTATATTCACGTTCTTTATATTTTATTTTTTCCTTTTTTTATCCCAACTTTAAGATTCTGATGATATAAAAGGCGCAGCACATTCTCACTCGACCGCGAGTGCCGCGCGCGCGGCTCATTAATAAAACATCTATTAAGTTGATCATTTCTTGCGTGCATACACGCATTGTCATATAGACTCCATCCAAAGTCTTGAGACGCACCACAAAATCCACAATTTTAATTTGTCATCGGAATTTTTTTTTTCCTGACTTTCTCTGTCAATCCTTTTGCAGAAAAAATATTTCCAATGTCTAAAAATTGATTTCGAGGGGAAAAAATCCTTGATGGGTTGAGATCGCGCCCTACTCCGGTCATGCAAAAAACATGAGAGGCATCAGAGGGAAAAAAGGTACAAGGGCACGCGCCAGGGTGTTGGGCCAAACAGAGGAATCCGGTGCAAAAGCTGAGGAAGAGGGCAAAGTAGAACAGAGCGATATATGCGGTCTTGTGCATATATTCCACGGTGTCTTCACCTGCACACGACATATGGCGGGGGAAAAATAAAAAAAAAAACGGAGAGAGAGAGACTATAGGAGGGCCGTCGACAACTGAATACCGGGGGTTAATTTGTTGTGCTCATCCATCGGGGTTCAGCGATTAGAAGCAACCCCAATCGAGGCACGCACAACTTCCGGTACTTGACCCCGACCATCCTCATTCCTTGTTTCTTCCCCTGCACCAACCATACTCATCGCATCGCCCCAAAGGGCGTCACGCGATCGACTGTGCATCGGACATTATCAACACCCCACACACCGACGAAAATCCTGATTATATTGAGGTGATTCACCCGCAATCGCGGAACCGAGCAATGACATTTGTATATTAGAATACTCTCGAAGAAATTCAAACAATATCAAAAATTTATCCACTCATCAAGTCATTATATAAACAGTCCAACTGTTTTATTGATCACAAAAAATAGAAAAAACATAAAAATTTTTACATAGTAAATTGTTAATTCATTTAAATTAAATTTTATTCATGTTATTTTTTGATTATTTCTTTTAAAATGATTTTAAGTAAAATAAAACTTTTTTTTAATCAATTAAAAAAATTTATAATCATTGTTAGACAGTTTATTTATATTTTAAGGTATTAATGCATATTGCAAAAAACGAATAATCACGGTTATTTCAATCAGTAAAAAGTTTTTCTGGTCTAATTCTTTTTTTTTTAATTCTAATTTTTCAGAGCGATAAAACAGTGCTGGTTTTTATATTGGTCTTGATTTTTTTAATGATTAGAAAATAATTGAGATTTAATTAATTCGTGATTCAGAGTCTTGGGAGAGTCGAGACGTGGCCGCGAAGAGATATATATATAAGCAGAGCGGAGGAAAGACGAGAATATATGGCCCTCAGAAGAAGGATGATACAGGTGGCCTTTTTCATCGCCAGGTGCTTCGATGCCTTTGCGCACGCGCTAACAACATAAACTGTATCAAAAAAAAAAGAAAAATTCTCAATATATACAGACAATATTTACACATTGCAAAAAAAATGTAAAAGCCATGGTTAATGTTGAGTTTTTCACACTGTATCAGTGATTGTAGAGACCATCAGACAGAAATGCACGGACGCGCGAGTTCCGCGACGATATACCCAGTAGAATAATGGTGTATAGGAATTTCTTTACCGTGACGACACGACGAAGAAAAAGCCCAGGAGTTAGGGATTTATCGTGTACAATTTGTCCACGACTGATACATCAGTTTAGATAAATCTAGATGCACCTGGAAGTCGTAATATGCGCCACCGTTTATTCTTTCCAAGACTTTTTCACGTTGGTGCTTTTATAAATTATTTTTTTTTTTTTCAAATTAATCCATCCTCCCATAAATATTATGTACACTAAAACAATATTTAATCAAAAAAAATATACACATATATATTTTTCCCCATAAAAAAATTTAAAAAAAAACATTCAATAAATATCTCTAGCGTTTTTTTAAAAAAAATTTTTCATTCAAAATACAGTGTTTAGAAATACACTAAATTGAAAAATATATTCTGCAAATTATATTCCCCTCAATTTCCGTCAAAAATTGAAGAAAAAAAATTAATTTACATTTTGTTAAACCATCACGACGTTAAAAAATTAACATCATCAATTAATCATCCAGTATTTTTTAACCGTACAACCATTCATCATCAAGCTGTATTCTCATTTAAATTGAACCAAAGACGCTTTTAGTAAAACTAGACCATTTTGAATTTTTTAAAAGAAAAAAAAAAAATTACTAGAAATAAAAACACGTTCATTAGTGAGATATTATATGATCACTAAAAGCAAAATAAACAAAGCATATCTCCCTAAAAATGCAAAATTAACCCTAAAAAAATATAAAACTGAATAAAAAAATATCTAAAATCATCATACGTAAATTTCTAGAATAATTTTTAAATCCAACTAATCCAACTAATCCGAATTCTCGACTATTTACTAATAAATAATAATATCTATCATCGCAAACAATCAAAATGATAGCATGTGTGACATAACGAAAAAAAAAAAAGAATCAATTAAATACCACGAAATTATTTATGATATGGTTAAAGTAATGTATAATCACATCACGTTTTGAGACTTTCAAAAAATAAAGACCGATTATACTGACAGAAAAAAAATCCCCCATCAGGTATATCAATAATAATAAGGGGGGCAAGAGGGAATATAAAGAATTCGACAGAATTTCACTGGTGTGTGCGCATTAAATATTTGAGTTGTTTTTTAATTTTAATCGTTGCACCTGCGTCATGTTCACGTAACTTTTTTTGTAACATTTTCTTCAGAACACATTATTTGAGCTCTCTCGTGGCTGCGCGCGCGCGCGCCATTTATATGTATGCAACGCGACATGGCTACGTGCACGAGGCATGCACTAAAATTGCTCGATCTTAATCAAGATTGACGATGCGAGAACTGAATAAGTCTCAGCAGGATCGCGCGATGGAACGGCGCGAATCGATCTCCCACCGTTAAACGCATTAACGCGCGCAACGATCACCCGGGCTATAAGCTGATCTGAAAGTGAGAAGCTGCCGTAGGTATATTACAGCGACCACCGTAAACGAGAGTAACCTCCCTCCCCCAAGTGTGATATCCATCGCCAAATTTGTAACTTCCAACATGTCAATTATTTTTCAATTTTCGCCTCTTTTTTCCATTCAATATTAAACTCTCCTCTGCGCCAAATTGTTAACATTATCGGGCGTTAAAAACACCTATTAATCCACATAACTGATGCTTAGATTGGTTGGAAAAAATACAATTAAAAAAATCCAATCTGAATAAATTTAACGTGCAGGAGTAAAAAAAAAAAGTTTCTGAGCGAAAAAAAAATTATTTCAAGGATTTTTCAAGTGTATGATTAATCGATTTGATTGATAATTGATTTTAAGAACTTGGTACAAATTATTTCTAACCTGGGGATACCGAGTTTTTTTTTATTTCTAGAGCCGCGCGCCACGTGCCGCTGATTACAGACACAAAAATCGTCGAGAACTGATGTATTCTTTGGGGAAGAGCAAAAAAAAGGAAAAAATAGGGGAAACAAAAGGAAAAATTTTTGAGAATATGGGCGGCACAAGGTTTTTCCTGGTAGATATATGTATATATAAGCATACCTTTTTTTTATGATGATGACAATTTTGGCAGCTGCGTGCTCCCTTTTTCCAAGTCAAGTCGCCAGCTCTCTGATGGAATGCATCGATGAATCTTAGCTCTCTGATGCCAGTCCCCTTTTTTTTGCCGGCAAACCCATTTATTTCCAATGTGTCCGTTATTGTCTTTTTCGAGAGCGACGACGAGCAAGCGAGAGAAAGACCTGAAACAAAACCTGATGAATTTTGTAAAAGCCGCGTGCGCACATGCATATACAGACCTTCATCATATATAGCTCAGATTTTCCCATTGGGATAATGATATATGTAGGTTATATATACTCACTTTTTCGGCAGAATGATTCATTGGATCATAAATAATTTATGTGGTGCTGGAATCGGAAAATTGTCGAATAAGGGAAATCGAGAACTTTATCGCGATTTAATGGCAGGTGTTAATAAAAAATTGCGTTCCTTGTAATATTATTATAATTATTGTTATTATTTTATTATCGGGTTTGGCCTAACTGTTTGGCTTTTTGTCCCTATTTAGTTAACTCGATGTAAATGCAATTAACTTGATTAAATATTAAGAATCTTGCATATAAAATGTGCATAAAAAATACAAACATTTTACATGATTCTTTCAGCCGACCGGACAGTAATGACTAAAAGAGCTCAATCTGCTCTCTATTACTCAATATATGAAGTAAATTTATTTTTAATTGTCGATAATAAAGAAATAATGTAACATGAATTGCGATATTGTTTGGAATTACCGACCGCCACCGTCCGCGCTCGGATGGAATCGGAGAGAGAAAAAGTAGAGATAACGGCAATCGGTAACCTGTGACGACCCCAAGAAGCTTTATTTCGGCAGTGGAAATGAGTATTGTAACTAAAAAAAATAGTTGGATATGATTTAACATTATAGGATAATAAAGAGGGGTGCTATAATTTATAAATAACAGCTCCCAATGTCAATTCAGTGCAACTCAAATTGCATGAAAACTTATGGAATAAAATTTAGATATTCTAACTAGATCTATATCTATATAAAAGAAAGTCCGGGATCTTTGTTCGGCGCAGGCGTTTCAACTATTCACGATGATTGCGTAAAATCTGCACCATTTAACGCTGAATTTCATATAATTTCGTTTAAGGTAACTTTTTCAGTATATTTAATACTTAATACCTGCATAAGATTTTGATTGATTTTATTTTTTAGAGGTGTTTCACCCGCGTGGAATTTTGATAACTTATTAATTATGATGAAAAATACTTGAAAATGAGTGAAACACCTTTCTACATGCTGTAGAAAATAAATTCCGGCGGCAGATATTTTTTATATTGATTTTAATTAATTTTCTATTTTTAGAGATGTTCCACCCGCGTGGAATTTTGATAATTTTTTAATTATCTAAATAAATACGTACGAACGATTAAAGGGCGTTTCTACACACTGTAGAAACACGAATCCGGTGGCAAATATTCTTTATATCGATTTAAATGAATTTTCTACTTTTAGGGGTGTTCCACCCGCGTGGAATTATGATAATTTTTTAATTATGTAAATAAATACTTAAAAACGATTAAAGAAAGTTTCTACACACTGTAGAAACACGAATCCGGTCGCAAATATTTTTTATATCGATTTAAATGAATTTTCTACTTTTAGGGGTGTTCCACCCGCGTGGAATTATGATAATTTTTTAATTATGTAAATAAATAGTTGAAAATGATTGGAGGACCTATCCACACGCTATGGACAGTCGAATATGGAAGCAGATATTTTAATACGTACAAACGATTAAAGAACGTTTCTACACACTGTAGAAACACGAATCCGGTGGTAAATATTTTTTTTATTGATTTAATTGAATTTTCGACTTTTAGGGGTGTTCTACCCGGCGTGAAATTTGATAAATTTTTTATTATGTAAATAAATACTGAAAACCAATTGGAGGACGTTTCTACACACTGTAGAAACACGAATTCGGTGGTAAATTTTTTTTTTATTGATTTAATTGAATTTTCGACTTTTAGGGGTGTTCTACCCGGCGTGAAATTTGATAAATTTTTTATTATGTAAATAAATACTTAAAAATGACTGGGGGACGTTTCTACACACTGTAGAAACACGAATCCGGTGGTAAAATTTTTTTTTATTGATTTAATTGAATTTTCGACTTTTAGGGGTGTTCTACCCGGCGTGAAATTT